>PVHX01004879.1:0-119413 GCA_004024805.1 Geosciurus inauris | reverse complement strand
TAATAATCACAAATGTTATTGTTGCAAATGCTATGATCCTCGTGTTGCTTCTCATGAGTTAGTCTCATTTTCTTAGTGCAACTCTGAACTAGGACTAGATATCTTTCTGAGCAGAGCAGAAAGCAGAGGGAAAGAGCAGTGCAGTGTTTCAAGCTACTTGACAAAGATCAAGATCACACTACAGGTTTGACAGAATGGGGGCTGCAGCACATCTTCTGAGTCCTGAACGAACCTTACTGGCCTCCCACAAATGCCTCAGTATCTCTCCCCACTCTCTCTCTCAAGTCCAAGTCTAGTTACTCAGAGTGGCCGGGAAGCTCAGAAATAATGATTGGGTCCTGTACATCCATATTATGCATTTACCTCCCTGATCCAGAACCAGCTCCAATTTTCCCCACCACAAGGCAGAGAGATAATCAGTCTGTCAATGATGCACCCACAAGGAGCCACTTAATTAATTTACAATGAAAAATACATCTTTCACAGGAAACAGCTGCTCCTGTCTTTTGACGGATATTTTTCTTCTGTAAAACTATTATTCAGTAAATCAAATTTTAGCTAGATTGTGTGTACGTGTACTGTGAATGATGAGGAAGGAAGAGGTATTTCTGGGGCATCTCCATCTTCACTAGGGATACACCAGACAGGATGAGCCTTTTCACCTATTTCTTACAAAACCTGGATTGGGCCCAGCCATTGACAACATTCCTTGAGGAGAGGAGCGCCTTCATATTAGTATTTCCGGATCATTTTGTAAGAATATGCAACAAAGGCTTGTTGATAATTTAAACAGCAACAAAAATTAAGAATAAAGAACAACAACAAAGCAACCTATGTTCAGTATTGATCTTCTGCTGTAGTTCAGAAGCTGAAGACACCCAGCACTTTTTCCTCACCCATGTATGGACCTTTCCAAAGGCCCATGTATGGTGGCCTTGGGCCTCAGGGTGACACTCTTTGAAGATAGCAGAACTTTTAAGGAGTGGAGACCAGAGGGAAGTATTTAGAGGCATCCCTCTGAAGTGGATGATAGGATTCTGGTCCCTCCCTCCATCTCTTTTGTCTTTGGGCCATGAGGTGAATGGGTTCGTCCGCCATGCACACCCTCCATGATGTGCTGCCCTGCCACAAGCCCAAAGCAATTGAGACAAACTATCATGGATTGGAACTTCCAACAATAAGCCACAAACCTTTTGTCTTTGTAAGTTGATTACATCAGGTATTTTGATAAAGTGACAGGAAGCTGGTAAAGGCACCCTCCATGTTTGGAATCTATTGATAACACATCCCTCTTAACAACTCTTTCCTCTTAACACTACTCCCCAAAAAGTTTATCCCACCTCTCTTCCCACTCTTTTCTCATCCACCCCTTGACACAATCCCAATCAGAAGCATTGCTACCTCTTTAGATCAACACATTTCAGGTCCAGTGTCTCCATTTTGACTTAATGACTTTCCCTACACAGCCTACTATCAATAATCAATCTTCAGCTTTGACTGAAGAGACCACTTCTGGAAAAAGCAGAAGAAGTGCAAGGGGACCAAGCAGTCAGAAAAGGAATAACACAGCCTTTACCATGTAGTAGTCATCTCACAAATGTTTATTAGATAAAATAATTCTGGGGTGAATTGATTATGCTTTGCTTTGAATGAGCACAGTTGAAATCCTTGGGTAAAATGAATTTGAAAGTACTTTGTAAGTAAGTGACAAATTCCCCTTTATTTCCAGAGATCTTCCTAAATAACTAAAATATGACAAGATTCTACTATTTACAAGGAAATTATATATAGTTTTATATATATATATATAAAACATATAATAATATTTGTGTATATGTATATATAATTTCCTTATTGGGTGAGATACAAGTATTACTATATATATTTAATATATAATATTATCTGTATATATATGTGTGTGTGTGTGTATGTGTGTGTGTGTATATAGATAGATAGATAGATAGATAGATAGATACTTGTATCTCCCCCTAAAAATCTTTTCTTGAAATTGTAATTTTCACTCTAAATGTGATGAGTCTTTTGGCTGTGGTGAGGTCATGAGGGTGCTGGGATTTGTGTCCTTGCGAAAGAGGCCCAAGAGGGCTTCATTATTCCTTCTGCCATGTGAAATGATAACAAGAAAACAGCCTTCTGAGTCAAGGAGGGCCTCCCCAGACATGGAATCTCCGGCCCCCTGATCTTAGATTGCCAGCCTTCAGAACTGTGGGAAATGAATTTCTGTAGTTTATAAACTACTGAGTTTACGGTGTTTGTTATAGCCACGTAAATGGGCTAAGACATATGGATAGGACATTCAAATAAAATAGTTTTGCAGGTTATTGAATCTCATGGAAGCATCTGAACACTTCATATAGTTCTTAAATTACAAAACATCTCAGAAATTCTGCTATTGATATAGTATATCTCTTAAAGAGACTGGTTAATATTTTAACATAAACTATAATGTTTCTTCATCTCATCTCTGAGCACCTCAGTGAGAATCAATAGGTTGGATAAATGAATGAACATGTATGTGAGGAATGTGTTCTTCCTTTTGCCCTTTGAACAGGCTGTGAAATCACTTCATGGAAACCCTCTTTGGGAGTGGGAAGGGCAGGTCCCTGGGCAAACGAAGGACCAACACAGAGAAGGGGGCAGACACCAGTGCGTATACAAGAGGCTGGAAGGAAAGCAATGCGCACCTGGCATCACACACTGCCTCTTTTGAACTTACAACCCACAGGTGGACAATACAGTCTCCCTTTTATAAACAAGGAGAGTGGAACTCAGAGTGGCAAAATAACTTGCCACTTACTCTACAGAGATAGGACGGCTGATCTTGGGCTTGAATCAACCTACCTGCCTGATTCCAAAGCTCATGCTTTTCAGGCCTGTGCTGGCTCCTGAGTTCTGCTCTCTGCCTACCCCTTGGGGACTAAGTAGCCCAGTGCAAGTTCCTGGACCTGAATGACTTGCTTCTGGGGAAGTCTCTCAAAGGAGAAAGTCACAGCTCTTTCTCACACTTCTTATCTGGTCAATCCAGGAATGCAGATGCTGATGTGGTGGGCACCCTAGTTTATCCTCACTCCTGGCAAGGCAGCCAACTGTACACTGGGATTAGGGGGGGATTATAACTGTATTTAAAAACCAGGGTGTGGCCCATCCAGGGAGATCAAAGGCAGTCTTTGTGATTTAATTCTGTTCCCAAAGAACTAGGGAGTGTCCCCTAATTAAGGAGCGAAGCTCTCAGCACCAAAGAAAAAACCAACAATAGTAATGAGAATTTTGAAGGCTGCACAGCCTGGTTGATGTCATTTATTATAAAAGAAGTCTCCAGTTGCTGAGGGTCCACTATGTTTCCAGCACCATGGCAGGGGCAGCATTTCACAAGTGCCATCTTGTGGGGGCACAAGGACGAATAGCAGGTTGGGGGCAGCATGTCTGTCTTTAACTCTCATTAATGATACTAAGGGTTGAAGAGTCAAGGGATGTGCCTGCTCTTCCCCTCAGTCCCTACCCCCTTCAGTGCACCAGATGCCAAGATCTATCCATGCCCCTCCATCCCTTCTGCAAGTCTTTTCTAATTCTGGGACTGAATAAAAAACACTAGTCCTTAGAATCTAAACTCTAAGCTTGTGTCTCAAAAGTGTGTTTTACTTCAAGATGATTAGAATTAGTTTAAAACTGAAAAATTACCTAGGAATTGCTGGACACATTTCACAGGCAAGATTCACTGTGGAAATCAGAGAGAGACTGCCATAAATTTGAGAAGCTATGTAGAGTCTAGAAAAGCGCATGGAAAAAGGGAAGGAGGAAGGGGATTTGCTGCTCCAAAGAGACAAAATGCAAAAAGTGAAAAATCCTGCACTACGTGGCTGGCTATCCAAGCAACAACCCAGGATTGCAGTACCAAGTTGATTTTAACAATATAAGGGACTATCCCACATTGCCTCCAAATCTCTGCCATCCCTACACACAGGCACATGTGCCAGACATTAGTTTAACAGAAAGAACATATAGATTGTTTTTTAAATCAAAACTGAGAGGCTGGGGCCATGGCTCAGTGGTAGAGCACTTGCCTACCATGTGTGAGGCACTGGGTTTGATTCTCAGCACCACATATAAATTAAATAAAAGTCTACTGACAACTAAAAAATATATTTAAAAACTCAAAACTGAGCTTGAATGATAGAAACCAATGTGTCAGTCTGAATGCCATTGGAGTGGACATCTGTGAATCAAGTGGCCTCACTAGGCCTGGGTTTCATCATCTCTAACCATATCCCCTGAACTGCCTCTTCCATGAGGGTGTTATGGAAATAAAAAAGAGACAACACACAGTCACAAAACAGCAACACGAGAGCACAGCCGATGAGAATACTTATTTGAACAAGCGGTTCACTGAGTTTTCCAGTTTTAAGAACACTTGGACATTTGAGGACACAGTCAAATGAGCACCATAAAATAGGGTTAAGGAAGCTTACGAGAAGCCGAAGCATGAAAAAAATGTTTGTGGCCTAAGAAAAAAGGATTTAAATTTGGAATAAGATGAATATAAAATAAAGAAGGGTTAGGCTGGTTTCAACACATGGGATTGTTAAGATTAACAAAGAGAAAGCAGAACAAGTCACAGCCTGTGCTGGATTGTGGAGATAGTCATTTGCCCCTGGAATTATTATGATTGTTTTTTTAAAAGAGACCATTCCAAGCTTCTTAAGGAATCTCCACACTGCTTTCCAGATAGGTTGCACCAGTTTGCAGTCCCACCACAATGTTCGAGTTGCCTTTTTCACCACATCCTTGCCATTTGACCCAGCTATATCCTCGGCTATACCCTAAAGACTTAAAAACAGCACACTACAGTAATGCAGCCACGTCAATGTTCATAGCAGCTCAATTCACAATTGCTAAACTGTGGAAGCAACCTAGATATCCTTCAATAGATAAATGGATAAAGAAACTGTGGTACATATACACAATGGAATATTATTCAGCAATAAAAGAGAATAAAATTATGGCATTTGCAGGTAAATGGGTGGAATTGGAGAACATCATGCTAGGCAAAGTAAGCCAATCCCAAAAAAACAAATGCTGAATGTTCTCTCTGATTAGTGGATGCTGATACATAAGGGGGGTGGGAATGGGAACATGGGAGAAATGGAGGAACTTTGGATGGGGTGAGGGGATGGGGGGAGAGGAGGAGGAATGGGAATAGCAAAAATGGTTGAATGAGATGGACATTATTACCCTAGATGCATGTATGAAAACACAAATGGTGTGACTCTATGTTGTTTGCAACCAGAGAGATGGAAAAATTGAGCTCTATATATGTACTATGACTTGAAATGCATCTAAAGAAATAAATAAATTTTTAAAAAGTAATAAAGCCAAGGCACAAAAAAAAGAGAGAGAGAGACCAGATGTTTACTTATCAGAAATGTAAATGGATTGTGCGAGAGGAAGGCACACTACAGTTAGGCAGACTCCTAATTTTAAGTTTTGACGAAAGGCCACAAAGTACATCAGGGTCTTTTACAATATGCATCATCAGTGATCCAGATACAAGTCTAGAAGAATACTCAAGGTTTCCATATTCATCAGGATGGATCCGTAGCTTTCTTTGTGGTCCTGAGACCTGGTCAATTGAAGGCTGTGAAGCACAGCACAGAAAAAAGGTCAGGTAGTCAACCATCAGCTGGTTGTATGAACTTGGGCAAGTTACTTCACTGGAGAAGTCCTTGGTCTCCTCCCCTCTAAGAAGAAGCATTTGGACTATTTAGGGGGCTCTGTAAGTTTGCACTCACTCTGGTAATCTAAAATCCTACTACTCCGCCAAGGACAGTTGGCCAAAGAACACAACAGTTCCTTTGGAAGTACCCGCATGGGGGATCTTCCAGGGAGAGCAAGGGAGGCAAGCGAACTGCTGGTGATCCTTCCCGTGAAGGGAGGAGAGAGCAGCTTACAGTTTCATTGTGGCTAGGGGCTGGGACAGAATGATGGTCCCTGTGCCTGCGTCCAGGGATTCCATGGTAAAACTTCCCTCTGGAACAAAAGAAGGGAGCACCCAATCTTTCTTATCCACTTGCCCAGAAATGGAGCAATAAGGAAGGGGCGGGAAGTCTGAATGCTGTCAGTGGTCACATGTTAGAAATGGAGCCCACCTGTCTGCTCATGAGTGGGCTGAATGGGTAGACCATAAGCCCTGAGATGGGGTTCGGAAAGATGGCTCAGGCAATGCTTCTGTCCTGGAGCACCCTTTCACCTTCTGCTCAAACCGGAGTGACAAGGCAGGAAAGCCCCACTGGTGCTAACATGCCACCCACTACCGGGCAGCACCTGTTTCATTCTCTGCACCTGATAAAGTCCACTCAGACAAAGGCACAACATTCACCTGTAAACAACAATCTACCAGGATCCAAATTACGTGTTGGTGTGAATTCAAAGGTCTGAGAATACCCTCTGGCAAGTGGCTGTGTGGAACGTTCTTCAGTCGGTGTTCAAGAGAACATCCTCAGAACTAACAGCACGCCCCAAAATGCACTAATATTTATAGTGATCTTTTTATATTCCAAGCACTTCATGTATATAACTTTAATCCACTTCCATAACCAGCATGTGGGGCAGTTGCGGGGGCGGGGTGCTATTTTCATGGTGGTCAATATGAACGGCACCTATCAAGCTTGTGCAGCAGACAGGCAGCAGAGCTGTGCCCAGGGCCCTGCTCAGAAAGGTGACGTAACTTGACCTGCACCTAGACAATTGTTCTGTAATTCAAACTCATCTTTCTGACTCTAAAGTCCTTGCATTGGCTCTTCTATAAGAAATCAGATTAATTTTTAAAGTGGTATCTTGTAGGTGCTTTTTAATAAAGTTTGTCTTCAAAATTTTCAAGATGAAAATGAGCATTCTCTCTGGGACTTATAGACAGGACAGTTGGAAAACAGTAAACACAGGCCTGTGAATTTTAAGCAGGCCATTCACCAGGCATTTCACTGGGGCATTGGCCTTTTCTGTTGGGAATTCCTCAGTTCTGAGTTCAGGAGTGATTTTTGGTGAGGGATTAGGGGGATAATGGAGCTCAGGGAAGTACTGAGCTTGTGAATGTTCACTTACTTGTTAACAGTGATCAGACGTGGAGAAGACAGCTAGAAAGAGCATTCTAAATTTCCACTAGTAACCTGCAATGACACAGGAAAAGCCATTCAGACACTAGACCTCTGTGCATGTTGGTAGCACTACACTCAGTTGACATCTCTGAATACTGTTAAAAAGGGTGGTGGGCAACTGACAAGGGAAGGGTGATAATTAGATAAGAGGGTGAAGATAGTCCTCACTGAAGAAGTGACATTAGAACTAAGACCTCATCCATCAAAGAAATGATCTGATCTGACATCTAAGAATTCATGCAGAAGCAACAACAAATACTTCAAACTAAACACGGAAATTAGCTTGAGGTGTTGGACAAGCAGAGAGAAATCCAGAGTAGCTGGTGACACTCAATGATACCAAAGAAGGGCAAAATCACATAAGGACATTTTAGGGCAGATTGAGTTTGGATTCTATTTTAAGTGCAGTCAGAATCCAGGAAGGTTTTCAGCAAGAGAGTGATGGGATCTGATTTAATACACCAATCTGGTTAGTTACATGGAGAATGGATCATTGCCATGTGAGTGAGATAGGAGAAGAAATTTTTTAAGGACTATTGAAGTCACTCAGGAGAAAATAAAGGAGAGTGCATGGAATATGTTGGAGGGTAGAGAAGTGGACAGAGCAGAAATATGTTTTGTTGGTAGAATAGAGAGAACGTACTGGTAGATTGGATCTAGGTGATGAAAAAAAGAGAAAATTTAAACAAAAACTGACCCTGGATCTTCATCTTGAGCAATTGAGTAAGTGGTTTGCTCCTGCTTTAGATAAAGTAGCTAAGAGAAGAGAATCAAGAGTTCTCTGTTAACCACGGTCAGTGTGGTTTATAAATTAGACATCCAAGTGGAGTTGTCCCATAGGCACCTCAATATTTAATTTTGGAGATAAGAGCCTAAGAATAAGACATAACTGTGGAAGCCATTAATGAATTAGAGGAAGTCATCTAGGAAAAGAAACTTGAAAGCTAAAATTAACAGACCCTGGGCCTCCCAAATGTAGAGATTTCATGAAACAAGAAGAACCACGCAAATATTGAGCCCTTATGGATTAGGAAAACTTGAACAATGTGAAAGGCACTTCTTTCATTTGTTTGTTGAATAAAGTCTATAGACTATTTATTATATAATCAATAGTTGTGCTCAGTATTAAGACTAATATGGTGAACAAGATACACACAGTTCTTACAGCTTTTGACTCTAATGTGAATGTGGGTTGAGAGAGCAGGAGGCTCATGCCACAAGTCTAACTTGTGAGGGATGAAGGTGGACACAAAAGGACTCCTGGGAGAGTTGACTTCAATATAGGATATGAAGGGAAATCAGGAGCCAGCCAGGTGCAAATGTCCAGGGCAAATCCAGGTAGAAATTAAATAGTTTACCTGGTCAGCACAGACTATGAGGGATGAGCTAACAGAGGTAAGTCTGAGAAGTAAAAGTCACCACATCAAAGATCTGTTAAAGGAACAATTCTATACTAAAGGTAGGATTAATCAAGGCAAGCATGAATAGATAAGTGTCTAGAAAAGTCGATGCTGCAAAGAAGACCATATGTTGGGACAAGACAAAGCAGGAAAACCGGTTACATGGTTGTAGTGATAGTCAGGAGATGGCCTGGCCTGTGGGTGCAACAGAGGGTGGAGAAAAGTGGACTTGTTTAGTTTTATGAATGTGGGCCCAAATAGGTGTATGGGATATAAAATAGAAAGATCGAAGGAAAGTTAGAAATTCAGTAGGTGGCCTAGGTAATAATGTTTTAAGTAACCAGATGGATATTGTTTCCATTCACTGGGAAAAGACCATGTTCCTAGGATCAGAATGAGAGTTTGAATTCCAGCTACTCCTCTTTCTGGTTTTGTGACTTTAAAACAGTTATTTAGTATGGAATCAGTTTGCATAATCTTCCAAAACCTCAAATTTTTTACTGGACAATGTGGATAATTAGTACCTTTAAATTATTAGTTAGCTGGTGAAATTAAACAATACTGACAAAGCACATGTTAATGCATGTTAAACATGTAGCAGGTGAACTGATGGTCTCCAACAATATCCATGTCCCCATCCCAGGAACCTGGGACTGTTATCTTACATGGCAAGGGGGAGTTGAGGCTGAAATGGAATCAAGTCTGCTAATCAGAGGAGGGAGGATTGTCCGGGGTTATCCAGGTGGACCCAGTGTAATCACAGGCTCTCTCTATAAGTGGAGAAGCCAAGAAAGAGCAGAAAAATGGTGGCATGAGAAGATTTAGTATGTCATTTTAGCTTGGGAATATGGAGAAGAAAGCCATGAACCAAAGAATGTTGGTGGCCTCTAAAAGCTGGGAAGGGCAAGGAAACAGATTCTCCTCTATAGTCTACAGAACAAAACAGCCCCATCCAAAGCTCAATATTAGTCCAGTGAGACCCTCTCAGACTTCCAACCTCCAGAACAGATCATTTTCATTATATTAAGTCACTACCTTTGTGCAAGTATCTTACAGCAGCAATAGAAAATAGTACACACTACAATAATCCTAACTCTATTGAAATTATTATAGAATAGAAGTTTCAAGAAAAATAAAAAAGAGGAAGAGGAAAGAGAGAGAAAGGAAGCAGAGATAGACAAAAGGAGTTGATTCTTGTTGAGGGTGAAACTTTCCGACTGGGCATCGATAGGGAAATGCCAGGCTTCTTTGAAAGGCAGCAAATGGAAGGGTGTACCTTGGTTATACCATACATGAAGTTTATGAAGCTGAAAAAGAGCAGGGACTTTAGTGCCAAGCTGAGATATTTGGATGAACGCTGAATTCAGTGCTTAATGAGAATCCAGATCACCTGTGTGCATTGTAGTTTCTGTATGTACCTTTCATTCTTGCATCTTATTCCTTTCTTTTTTTTTAATTTTTTTTTAGTTGTAGATGCACACAGTATCTTTATTTTATTTATTTTATGTGGTGCTGAGGATCGAACCCAGTGCCTCATGCATGCGAGGCAAGCGCTCTACCACTGAGCCACAATCCCAGCCCCCTTATTCCTTTCTTTTAGGATATTAATCTTTCCAGAAATATTTGCCTTTTCCAAAAGAATTTAGAAAGTCAAGAATATAATTTCTGGAGACAGATTTCTGGGGAAGTCAGATATCAGGCCTGGGGGCCACTGGAGGCATCTCCAGTGCGTGCCAGGTATTTCTCAAACCATCTCACAGCAGTGGAGCCATGGTTTCACTTTTGGGGACAGTGCACTCTGGGTGAAAACTGTAGAGGGTGGCTACAGCTTATTGGCAAGGATTGTCTCTGTCATGGCTGCGTTAAAAACAAACTGGCTTTCCTTGAGCAAGTCACATCTCAATGTCATCTGTGAAATGGGAATTGCAATTCCGGTCTAGCTTTCCTAGCAGATTGCTGAGATCAAAGGAGGTAATGTAACTGAAAGAACGCTGCAAGCAGAAAAGCACAATACATCTTCCATCCACACTCATTAGTCCACCGGCCCCCAACAGCACCAAGAGTGAGCGAGTCAGTCCTCTGAGGCCTCAGAGCTGTCTGGCTGCAGGCTTGATCATATGTACACATTTCGTAAGGGCTTCCCTTCAGTGCTGTCCCATCTCATCTCTCCATTTTTTTCCTATTCCCTTTCTAATCAACTGAACACTTTGATCACTATTTTGCCTTCTTGTTAAACAGATCTCTGTTGCAAATAAATTCATTTATTTGCAAACTGGTTTTACAACTCAAATTGCTCATGCATAATGTTCAAGCATGTCAAAGAAGCCCTGGGGACAGCATTCACCTGGGAAGTATTCACGGGTAGCAAGACCGTTCTTTGAAACCAGAAAGTTTTGCTGTAATAAATATTCATTTTGGGTTTTAGTCTCTATTTCAAAAAGAAAGAAGAAAAAGCATCAAATTCTTAAGAGGTAATTCCATTGGTCATACATCAATAATAATTTCATAATTAATCCAGATGACTGTTCCTAAAAATTATATGTTCAAAGTAAGTTTTGAGGATTTGATTTTTATTGAGTTCATCTTCCCTTTACGTAGACTCATTTTGGGAGTAGAATTGGTTATTTGCAGGTAATAAAAATACCCATCCCTTCCACCATGAAACTGCTGTCATATATAAATTTGAAACTTCAAATTTAAACTGCCTTCTGTTTTCCAATCCAGAGCTCTGGCCAGATGGCATGTTGGTCCACTTTCACCAAGACCAGGCAGGTGAACTGTAAAAGAAATTAAGTGAGCAAGCCAAAGCTTGGCTTCATCTGCTCACTTGGGCAGCACACACACACTGGGAAGACAAATCTGTGGCAGAGGTAAACTCTGGAGCCATGCCAGACAGGAAAGTGGCAGACTCCAAAGAGTAGAGAATGTAGGATGATTCAACTTTGATATCAGTATGTGTACCTGTCACTGGACTACTTGATAGGTGGAGCTCAGCCCTAGCAACCAAGGGTTGCCCCCCAGCACAGCCAGTCACGGATGGTGGCTAACCTCCTTTGGTCCATTCTAACCTATTGGGCAGACATGCTGGTCATCTTCAGAGGTTCCTTACCATTAACTCTCTACCAAAAATTGCTCAGGGAGAAAGAACTATATTTATTATAGTTCTCTGATTAGATTGAATATGAAATATGGAAAGATCTATAGCTTCACATAAGTGATCAATTCTCATTTACTAAGTGCCTGAGAGCACTGATGGAAAATGGTGGAGACCCAGAGAGCACGGCCCATCTGAAGAGTAGCTATGTCACCTCTCCTGAGCCTGGGCCTCCCAAGCTTCATCTCCCCATGTGAAGAAAAGCCTCTGCATCTCAGTGTAGGCAGAGACTTCTGAGATCTCCCTAAAACCACCTCCCATCACCATCAAAGGCAGTTTCCATGTACAGTTAACTCAATCAATACAAATGGAACAGGTTACCAGAAAGTTTTTCAAAATTGCATTTAAAAGCCAGGAAATGGTATCATTTCTCTGCATTCAAGATCTTAGAGGAAATCCCAGGAGGACGCTTCTGCTCAATTGGTATGTGGTTTACATCCCAGATATCTCTTTCATCTGTCACTCAGGTTTCAGTCATGGTGGCATGGGCCCAGCTGGGTTGAGAAGTCTGTCTCAGATTCAGAAACTAGGTTTGTTAATGAAAGATTTGATGTCTCAAGGAAAAAACAAATTGCAGGAACTGGTTTCTGTTTTCCTTGTTCTTTTTGGACAATCTGACTCACCTCAATGTCCAACTAGAGCTGCTCCATTGATGTGGATCCAGAGTAAAGACAGTTTCATTGTCCAAATGGGCCATCAGCCCATCTGAACTCTCTGCTCACCTGGATGATTCCCAGCTCCTCTAGAGGAATACATTGAGTTCTGTCTTGCCCTACAAGAGGAAACACAGGAAGACAGAAGGAAAGTTGCTAAGGTACCATAGGGTGATTAAGTCTCCTTTGCTTAGAATCACGAAAGGAAGGAAGGGTCTGGCTGTCCCTAAATTGTACCAGATATGGGGCTCATTTCCTGCAGTGCCCTTAGTATCCAGCACAAGTCAGTTCTTGGAAACTTCCTCTGCCCTTCAGTTTTTTTGTTTTGTTTTGTTTTGTTTTTTGGTACTGGAGATTCAACTCAGGGGCACTAGACCACTGAACAATATCCCCAGCCCTATTTTGTGTTTTATGTAGAGACAGGGTCTCACTGAGTTGCTTAGCTCCTCGCCGTTGCTAAGGATGGCTTTGAACTTGCGATTCTCCTGTCTCAACCTCCCAAAATGCTGGGATTACAGGTGTGAGCCACTGCACCTTGCTTGCCCTTCAGTTTTTAAGTCATAATTCCAACCCACACATCTGACATAAATTATGGGAGTATCTCTCTGTAGGCTCTGTCATGGGGCTATAGAGAAAATATCCATGCTGAAATGTCCTCTAGGAGATAATGAGAGATGACTTGCTCAATGACTCTGGGCAGCAGTGAGTTAATAATTTCACATTGTCTTGTTTAATTTCTAAGCACTATTGTATCTTTTATCTCATTTGAATTCACAACAAATCATAAAGTAAGTTTGGCAGGAATTACCAATTTTACAAACAAGAACTCTGCAATTCAAACAGAATTTGACCAAGCTAGTGAGATAAGGAAGCCTGACTCCAAATACTTGGGATCCACTCTACACGCTGACATGTTTTTCATCCCTTCTTGGAGGAGGCCTAAATTATCTGAGTGATCTCATCTAAAGGATATATTCTCTTTCAGACTTCATGCTTTGCTCTCCATATATTCTGTGATTTAAAGACCTATTATACTCCATCATGTTTTCAGTCTGAAAATCTGTGGGAGCTATTTAAGTTAAAACTATGTTTTCTTTAAAAACTAATAATCATTAGCTACTATTAAAGCACTTAATTGTAACTCCTCATTAATGTAGGATGAAGAAGTTTGGCCCTCCATAACTAGCCAATAGCCACAAATACATGAGAATATAGCTGATAAGACTTTCCAAGCCTGCAGAATCATGATTAGGTAAGTTTACCTGAGATTTGTCAAAATGTTTTGAAAGTCTAATCCATAGTCCTTTTCAAAAACAGAATGGTGAACAATGTGAAAGTTTCCTATGCAGGGTGTTTGCCTAAATAGGAGCAAGAGATGTCTGTCAATGAGTCTGAGGAAGCCCTTCTGCTACTACGAACTTCACGATAATGTAGTCAACTGGCTGCAGCATGGCCTGGGACTTAGACACACTCTAATCCCTAATTACCTCCAGGCTCACATAGGAGTGACTTGCCCAGAGTCTTAAAGCAGTTTAGTGATGAAACTGAAACCAACCTCCATATTCCAAGTCTTATCCTCCTTCATTCCATTCTGGTGACCCTCAGATGGACTCACCTGAAATCAAATAATGTTTACTTGAATATATCTTAAATCAAGTCTCCGTGGCTGAGCATTTTATCTCTTTCAAAATCCTTATGCATGTCATGATTTGCTCTGGACCCCAGTTAATCATAAGGCAGAAAAAGGCAACAGATATCTTATGTGTTTGGGGGAATGAATGCATAAATTCATTCACATTTGTTTTAAAATGGGAATGAAATGAAAATACAAGTTAGCTTCTAGGTCACAGCACGGTTGGACAACTACGGGAGTGAAGGAGCTCTCTACAGACACCAAAGCCCAACTGGAAACCTCACTAGGAAATGGAACTCAAGCAGTTTCTTAACAATGCTAGAGTTGCACCAGATCAAGAGGAAGAGTAAAATTCCAATCAGATGAATCCCAGTGTGATTAAAATTGAGCCATCTACAACTTGGAGAGTTCATCACAGGATGAATTCACAAAGACCAGACTGGAGACCCTACTATTGCTCCAGATCAGCTTAGTTCCTTGCACCTTTCCAATTATTTACTTAAGTATTTACATCATGTTCTTTTTCAACTTTGAGATTTAGACAAGGCTAGTGTAACCAGCGCCTTTGTACAAGTCAGCAACTTTGAGAAGGAACATAATGGGCTGAGTCAGAAAGAACAGTCAGCTACAAGCCCAGAGACATAATTGCCAAGTCATAGGCTTGTATCTCATCTCTAAGGTTCTAGCTCCAATTCTCAATTTCTCCAGCTTTATGCAGGTGTGACAGAATTCAAGCGAGATTAGTAGTCATCTTCTAGATGTTTATGACACAGACTTTTCAAGCATTTCCTAAGACACTGAATAATGACCAGTCTGATTTGATTTGAAGTGAATATACCAGACAAGTTGAAACTGAAGCCCTACAACACAGGCCTCCATTGCATTTGAGCCACGAACTTCCTGAGTGGCTTTGAGCGAGCTCCTTGATGTTTCTGAACCTCAATTCTCCCCACATACAAACACAGGGGACAATTTCTAATTTCTTGCTGTTCAATTTTTGTTGCACCTTGTATGTACCATCTGCAGAAATGGTAGGCATCATAGGAAACATCTGTTTCCACCATCAACCTCCAAAATGCCCACTTCCTAAAGATCCTGGGAACATTTAGTGTCGGCTAAAAGAGATAATTCTCCCTTAGGTCCAGTTAATTGTGCCAGATCTGGCTGTTGTAGCCCACATTTTGTTGTGTTGGTAACACATTGCTCTAAATTATGCAAATGTGCACGCTCTTTGCAAACTGGCAGTAATTACAAGGCTGAAAAATCACTGCAGTGGTTCTGTTTTGTGGAAGCACATCGTATCGGGAGCCTGGGTAGTGACCTTTTCATTTGTCTGAACAAATAGAAAAGAAAATTACTGACTTTGTTTTTTAAATATTTACTTGTCTCCCTTTCAAAATAAATTATGTCAATAAAAAAATATCAGGCACTTGTTTTTATAGCGTGCTTTGGAATTTCATCCCCCCCTACTCAAGGCTATTTTCCTTCCTGGATTCCAGCTGTTTAGTAGTTTTTTTGCCATCAGAGAATGAAATTCATATTTAAGGTGTTCCCTTCTGTCGGCTTTGTGCTGAAAAGTGACTCTTCCTAATAGCACCATCGAAAGTAATCCTTCCCATGAATTTCCCACAATGTTGTTGAGACTGGGTTTTATCTGTCTTCATTTTAAATGCTCTATTAATTTTAAAATAAACTTTCTTTTATGTATGTGATAGTACCCAAGTGGACCTTATCAATAAGCTGGAAAGGCATATAACAAAGGTTATCAATCATTCAGCCTGTTGTGATTAGATAATTAATAAAAGGAAAGGTACTTGACAAAAGGGATAGATTTTAAATTTTTAATGCTTTATCATGAATTAGTGAGTAGAATTTTAATGGGCGATTCAGCTTCCCACTGTTCAGTTTGGCAAGAAAGAAGGAAAGGCAGCTCTCGAGTGCTTGCTGTGCCCACACATTGGACAGCAGAGATCTGGCCGGGATTTAGAGGGCCCTGGCTCTAAGCCATGACCTTCAGCTTGTCCTTCAACCCCTCTGGCCTCAGCTTACCGGTCCAGACGTCCAGAGGCATTAGCAGTGACTGACATCCCTGAGTCTCCTGTTGTTTGATGTCACACACTAATAAAACTTCCCACCCACACACTCAAAGAAGGGGCACAGAATGAGAGAAGGATGCTAGTTTTAATTTCTCAAAATAGATCCTAGAAATATGACTTGAATTCTAACCAAAAAAATCAAAATCTCAAAAAAATTCTTTAAAGTTAATAGAATTGAGTTTATAAAAAATTTCATTTTTTTTCTCATTTATTGAGAATTGATGAAAATGTCTTCACACATCAGAACCAAAATATAAAACCATAGTTGGGAATTTCTTGCCTAGAGCAGCTCTAAGCATCATTAAGAAACTATAATTCTGTGAAACTTCATAATACCAGCAGAAATGAAAGATCTCTTTTTGCTTTAAAATTCTATGGAACTTCAGGATTTGAGATGGTCCAAACCATAATCATAATTTCTTATTATAAACACTCTTAAAAGTGGATTTATTTAACAGTGTTCTGTTTGCACAAGTTTGGTAACATTCACTTTAAAAGTAGAGGTCAGCTCATATTTTCCCCATTTCAGTTAAATGATTAATTTGACAAGAAAAGAAGCTAAAGGTTTGGTACTTTACACTGTAGACAAGCTTCCATTATGCCCTGAAGTTTTATTTCTCTTTTCTAAATATGCCTTAACAGAACTAAATTCTCTGAAGACTTTATTTATTTTAGTTGTTATTTTTAATGTGTTCTGTATGTGGAAATACAATCTGTTAGCAAGCTATGAAATGTCATGCATTTTCTACTAACAAAATAACAAATGTGTGCTTTGGACCAAGTTGTGTCTTACCCTGCTGTTCCCTATAAAATGTAGCTTGAGGTGGTTATGTTGGTTTACATCAGTCATGGGAGGCAACTTTGTGATCTAAAGAGTTCCAAATTATTTCCATTTCATAAAAATTGCTTTAAAATCTTTGCTTAGAAATTGTTAAAAGTGCATGATATTATGATATGATATGTTAACTAAATAAAATTTTTCAAGATCTCATGAAATATCTTTGACAGGAAGAATGAAGTTGAGGTTCTTTTTATCCTTACATTTGTAATAACTAAATAAATTTGTTACACATGAGAGCAATACCCCCAAGATCTAAGTTTATAGAATAATTAACTCAAACAAGACAAGACAAAATAGAACTCAATCTTGGGTAACTGTGACAAAATATTCATGCTACCTAGATTTACGAAATTTAGTAATTGGGATATTTCTTATAATCTGTCCCAAATTAGGATGCCCTAGAAAAATGATTTAATCTAATAGTGAAGCCTAAACACCCTGCTTTCACTTTTCTTGGAAACTGTAGAATATAGTAGGTTTATTTTTATGTTTTTTCCCCCTGACTTTTGAAAAATATTACCTAGACTCACAGAATGTTAGAATAGTAGAAATGTGTGAAAACAGAACTGTTCGGTGTGGCCCCTCAAAAAATTGGTAGAGAAGGACAGTGAAGCTTCTTCTGAGCTTCTCAAAGTGGAATCACGAGCTTGTTTGACATTTCTGAGGCTGATGTTTATTGATTTTTAGGACGCATGGGAACTGTACCTGACACAAAGTTCACAGTGGCACATTGACCCAGCTCTTGTCCCCAGGCAGCAAGCAGCACATTGTGATGAGATGAGGTCCCTTCTAAGGTAAGGGCAACCCAGCACCCTTTCAAGGCACCTCCTAGGAGTCTCTGACCTAACCCAGAGCATCAGGGATGTCTCTCTGTAGGAATTAACCTAAAATCTGACTTTTGGAAAGAGTTAACTAGGAAAGAAATGGGTGACAACGTATTTTAAGAAGCAAGGAGAAGGGATCATGTCCCAGAAAATGTTAAACACCAGCAGGTGCCCAAAGCACAGAATGAGAGGGAGGTCTGCCCCAGTTATGGAAGGAATACATATGCCCCATGTAGCAGGAAATACTACAAAACTGCTGAACTGTTCTCTAGTAAACAGAATATCGTGGGTGGCTGCTGCTTCTTTATTCTAAAGGGGTAAAACAATTAACCTTTAGAGCAATTAATTTTTGCTTATTTGTTTGTTTAGGAAAACTTCATGATGGACCTATTGTGGAGAAAGGAGAGAGAAGGTGATGGTAGCCCAAGGTGTGAGAGCAAGATTCTCACAGAGCCGAGAGCTCTTCATAGGAGACTGAGCTTCCAGTTTCTGTGAGGTGGGAGAGGACCATTAAAATATACAATAAAAGAGGAGAGAAGAGTCTTCTAGTAGAGACAGAGGTTGGGAAATGCACAAAGAGATCAAATACTTATTATGTTATTAAAACAACAAACGTTCGGGTTTTTTTTTTTTTTAAATGTCTTTATTTTACTGCTTTGTATGTGGTGCTGAGGATCGAACCCAGGGCCTCACGCATGCGAGGCAAGCGCTCTACCGCTGAGCTATAGTCCCAGCCCCACGTTCGGGTTTTAGTTATTGCAAGCACCATGCCATAATTCTTATTGCTGCCCACCCCAACTTTGCCAAATGACAGCTACAGCCTTGTGTTAAATTTATTGTGAGGAATTAAAAACCAGTGGCTGAAGTTCAACGAGTAGGAGGCACATGGCAATAGTGGGGTGAGAAGCCGAGCCAGGACTCATGGGAATTGTGAAGCAGGTTACTGTCCTCACAGGTTGGGCTGCACTTCTACTAGTTGCTCGAGTCTGGTGAGGCAAAACAGTCACTCACACACAAGTTGCATGAGGTAGGCTTATTTCTTATTGATAGGCACCAGGAACGATGGAAGCCCAGATAGAGGGTGAACTTGTTTCCCAAGGCTCAAGAAAGCTTCCTAGGGTAGATACAATCCTTTCTCTAAGTGCCACACTCACACTACAGTGAGAGACTCACGAGACATGACACTGAGCTAAAGCACTGAAGGACATTTCACTCCCAAGGGACTGGAACAGTCTGAGCTGCTTGGGCCCATTCTCCTTATCTCAGGGCTTGCGTTCCCAGAGCACTCTACACATTCTGGGTTGGTCCAAGGCCACCCAGAGAACTGCCCTGTGGGAGTCAGAGGACCAGAGAGTTCCTAAATCTCCCAAGGACTCTCAGAGGTACAAGAAGGAACAAAGTTTTCTATGGAATGGGAGTTTCCACCATGCTGTTCCCAAATCTGAAACAAAACGCAGGAAACAAGTGATAACTTTAAGTCAAACCTTGGCATTCATTGTCTGTAAGAAGAAAAGTGAAGAGTTCTGTAGTGAGACATGCACCCATCTAAATATGGCTAATTCATGTCCTACATAGAGAAGGGGGATTATACGACTTCTGGAAACTAATTATAATGAGTGATGCTATGTGGTTTAGCTAACCCAATGAAGAAAGTAGAGATTTGAAGCTGCTGAATTGCACCTGAAATGGTCGAATGATGTACCTGGGGATGCAATGTCAATAATAGAAATTTTTACGTAGATATAAAGGGGTTGCCTCTGACATGGCTTCCTCATCATCTCCCCGGTCCATCTCATTCTCTCCCATTTTGAATTCTCATGACTCTGTCACATGGTGGAAAAGAAGCCTATTCTAGAATTACTCCATCCTGACTGGCTTCCTACAGGCAATGGGAGTCACAAACAAGCAAGCACGTCTTTGAACCTCTGCCAGCATTGGACAGCTCTTGGGGCTGCTGTAAGGAATAAGCTTGCAAGTCGCCTACCTGCAAGTGGGACTGCCCGCTACTTG
Source organism: Geosciurus inauris (assembly GCA_004024805.1). Lineage (NCBI taxonomy): Eukaryota > Metazoa > Chordata > Mammalia > Rodentia > Sciuridae > Geosciurus > Geosciurus inauris. Next base: position 99,636 of record PVHX01004879.1, on the reverse strand, counting down.
ACATAGCTCCATAACTAACCTGTCAATATACCCGGATGTTCTTTACCAATTCCCCATTGTACCAGGTTTGTTTGCACATCGGTGGTGATCATTATCTTCTCCAGCCACCTGGGATCCACAATTATTATCAAAGCTACACTGAAGGCTATGGTCAGAATCAAGAGACATGAACTCAGATTTGAATCCCGAATGCTGTTGGTGCTACCTGGTGTAGCCATAATGAATAGGTGCAGGAGAAAGACAGGGTAGCCAAGAGGGACAAAGAAAGAGAAGGAGAGGAAAATAGATAAGCTGAGTATGCCTAATCTGAAAATATGAAATATTTCAAAATCTGAACCTTTTTGAGCACCAACAGGACATCATAAGTAGAAAAGTCCACATCTGACCTCATGTGATAGGTTGGAGGTAAAATATAGGTACACTAAAAATATCATATAAACTTACCTTCAGAGTACCTGTGCAGTATGTATGAAACATGAATTTCATGTTTTGTCTTGTGTCCCATCCTCATGATATATCATTAAACCTGCATAATTATTTAAAAAAAGAAATTCAAAATCTGAAACATTTCTGATCCCAAGCATTTTGAATACAGTATATCCAACTTGTATTAAACAAGTAAACTTCAGCAGGTTGCAGGAAAAAGTGAGCCAGATGCTATATGAATGATGGAGGAAAGCCACAAAGGCCCATGTGTGTACCTGTGTGCCGCGGCCAGCCCATTTACTACAACACACATCATTTAATAGCCAGTGTTGTGAATACCTCCTTCACTAAACCACAACCCATATTTTCTTTTTTTTTAATTTTTTTAATCCTTTATTTTATTCATTTATGTATTTTGTATTTGGTGTTGAAGATTGAACCCAGTGCCTCACGCGTGCAAAGCAAGCACTCTACCACCGAGCCACAACCCCAGCCCCACAATCTATACTTCCGATTGGAGATAAATACTACGTCCTCTTGGTCAAGTACAAAGAACTGAAGACAATTGCTGATAACATTTGCCTGCATATTTTCAACAGTAGTAGACACAGATAATAAACTATGAAAGTGGGAAACACACATCGTTACCTGCCCTCAGGTTTGTTCTTCAAATTATGTGTGATTCCCTTAACATGGCGCCTGCACGGCATAAACATCCAGTAGATAGTGATAATTTGCCACCAAAATCATCCATTGTGGAAATAGCATTTAGATAATAGGTGCTAAACACAAACTTCAACCAGAAATATTAATAAAAAATAAAATAAAATACTAAGGCAATTGCTAAAATGTGAGCTCCAGGAGGCAGGGTTGTTGGTTTATTTTCTTCCATCCTAAATCTCCTGGACTTGAACATCCCTGACACAAAGCAATTGCTTAATAAATACTTGTTGAATTAACTAATAAAGAGTTCTAGGAAACTGCATTCCCGCAGGAACAAGACAGCCACTCTTCCTCTCCTCCATCGCCTGACTCTCTGCAGAGCTTCTCTGCCCAGGGCCACCATGCAGGAGCCAACCTGCAGCTGAAAAATCTGCAAACATGAAGGGGAAATATCTCGTATGGTAAAATGACTCCAGTTAAGTTTCCTTTATGTTTCTTTAGTCACCTAAATGGAAACTATTTTAGTCTTCTTGGATAGAAAGAGAAGTCAGTGCCAAGAGTAAAGAACTCAGATACGAAATATGTGACTGAGGTCTCAGGCCTGCTATTTTTTTTTCCAGCTGTGTGGCCTTGAGGTCGCCTCAGTAACCAATAACTAATGTATCCCAAGGGTTGTGTGGTTACAGGAAGCCAGGGATCAGCTCGATAAGAGAGAGAAATGAAGTTATAAAATAGTTTGTTGAAAAGAGAAATTACTCTAGATTTGTCCACACAGTAAGATTCCTAAAAAGTCATATCAAAGCATTTGAAAATGTTAATTACAGAAAAATGATAGATAATATTATTACTTGTCCAGGCTAATGGCTCTATATTTCAGCAATAGCTAAGCTTATTGTAAATAATTTTAAAAACTATTTAAAAGGAAAAGGTTGAAATATCTGTAGTAAAGATGGAAACTAGAATAAAAATGGGTGATATTAAAACAAAATGTCAGGGCTGAGGATATGACTGAGATATACAGTGCTTGCCTAGTAACCTTAGGCTCTGGGTTCAATCCCTAGCACTGTGACAAAAAAAGAAAAAGAAAAAGAGAAAAAGAAAAGTTCTAAAATGTATTTCATTTCAGGGTATTTGTTAAGAATACTAGTTTAAAATGAAGTCATTACAACAGCCTTTTTTTTGCATTTGAGCCCCCAAAATAGTATACCCCCCAAAAAAAGTCCTTTTATTTTTTAACCTATAATGAAGAAAACAAAAAAAAAATAGTGATAAGAGTCAAGCAGGATTAAGGTCAGTTCATTTCAATTCTTTTTGTCCAGAAAGGGGATTATAAGCACATGCTACTCCTGTTCATCATTTGGTCTCGAGAAACAAAAACAAAAGATTCACGGAATTCAAAATCACAGAAATCTGCTTTAACAAGAGGGAAAATTAGTTGAAAAATATGCTGAAATCAGACAACAGCATCAATACTCAGCAGATCAACCAGGTTGAGCCCTCCTAGTATCCCCCCTTTACAGCAGGGCATGTCTGCTGCCTTTCAGGTTGCCTGGCCCCAGGGATGCAAGGAAAATGTAGCCAATGTTCTAGAATGCTGTAATTTGCTTTTACAAAATAAAAGCAGCAGGAAATAAAGTTTGAAGGCCAGTCTAGGAAGCCTGAATAAAGGAAAGACACCAAGCACCAGCAAAGCCCTAGATCCATCCCAAGAAGCTCTTGTACGGCTGTACTGGAAGGGTTGGGGACAGTCATTGGAGTGGGAGAGCTGAGGCTGGTCTGCATATAATAAAAGTACAAGGGCCATATTTCTCAATAGCGACTTTGCCTTGATAGTGGCAGAATTAGGGTATGTGTGTGCACATACTTTTCTGTATTTTCCAAATATCCTAGAATAAACCATAAGTGATTCTAATGGGAAAAAGGAAACAACAATGTTATATTTCAAAATTTTATGTCAATGATATTGATGAGATTTGAGTATTCAGTGCTCTGTTTTTCAATTAAGAATCTCTTCATCTTCTTAGACCATAAATTAGTCTCGTGGGACTATTGTTTGCTACATAATCCCTAGCTCCTGCTATAGCTCCTCAAAGAATTGATCAGGCTGCCTGGTTTTCTTTTCCAGGAATTGTTTAAACATGATTCTAAATGTGGGCCAACACTTCACCATATGATTCTAATGAAGTCGATAATGATGAAGATCTCAGCACTGTAGGTTACAACTCCATGAAAGTGTGCATGTGCTTACAAAGCTGTGGATGACAATTTAGGTCTCAGCTTTGATAAAATCAGGAAAGTGTTTTAACATCATCATTATGCATCTCCTTACAAGGCTTCCTGGTTTTCTTCTAGATGTCGTGGAGTCTTGCAGGTGACAAGAACTCACTCCTCCACCCAACTGCTTAACCCCTGAAAGTGATTTCAAAGAACTGATCATCCAAGGGGATCAGTATAACTGCTTTATTAATCTTAGAAAATGTCTGAGATTCAGTGGGTGTGATTTTATCACATGGGTACAAGAGGAAGAAAGAGATTCACCTCCCTTTTGCTGATCCATGAGGCAAGCAGAGACAGAGAAGCGTGATTCTTAGCAACCTTATTAGTAGGGACCCTAGGAAACCACCAGAAAGAAAACATGAAATTGCTCACGACAATAGCTTCTATCCACAGGGACGACAGCAGAGTCCTCGGCATGTGAGGAAAGGGTTAAGCTTTTCTCCTTCCTCTCCTCACTTCTGCTCTCTCTTAACCCACTGCATCAAGGCTAACAACTTGGAGAGCAGGATCACTTTACCCAGGGGAGAAGAACACGGGTAGTATGGAAGGGTCTCTTTCTAACCCTTCCTGTAGCATGGGCAGGTCAACCGTTGTCCCCAGAAGTCCTTGAAGAGAATCAGGAAGGACACTCACTGAATTAGCTTTGTGGGCATGCTGCATCCCAGACCAAAATCCACCCCCCATTCTATTTCTCATTTCAAATGATGCTCATCTACATCATCCAAAAATTGCTCTAACAAGATATACAATAAAGTGCTTCTAAAACAGGAAATAAATGAAAATTAAAATCCCCTATGAGCTATAAATTGAAGTTTACAGAACTGAAGTCAAAGTTCCTTGTTACCTATGTTAGGCAGAAAATGACACCCGCCCCAATGTCTATGCCCTAATCTCTTGAATCTATAAAAAGGTTACCTTACATGGCAAAGGGGAATTTAACTTGCCAGTAGAATTAAGGCTGCTAATTAGCTGGCCATAATATAGGGAAATTATCCTAGAGTATCTTGGTGGCCCAATGTCATTATACGGATCTGTAAAAGGAGAAGGGAGCTCCCAGTGTGGGAAGAACTAGACCTGAGGCAGCTGACTTTGAAGATGGTAGAGAGGGCTACTAGCCAAGGAATGTGGGTGACCTCTAGAAGGCAAGGGAATGGATCTTCCCTTAAAGCAAACCTGCTAACCCTTCCCAGACTTACAAAACTATAATATAACAAAGGTGTATTCTTTGTTTGTGTTCTTTGCTACGAAGTTTTTGATAATTTCTTACAGCCACCTAGAAACTAACATACTCCCCCGTGTCTTGTTCTCTTTTCCCTTAACCGCATGAGCCTCACTCGGAGGGAGACTCCCCTTACGGGAGGGCAGCATCCAGGTCTGCTTCCTACTGAACGGATACAGCTGTGAGCACCTCCAAAATAGAAGTAGTGCAGCTCCCGATTTCTCATGAGTCCCATTTTTCCAGTGAAAGGACCCATAGCATCAGAGCACCAACTCACACCAACAGTATTTAGATGACAGGAGCAACTCCCCAGGTTCTGGGGCAGCTCCTAGGTGCAGAGCTGCGTGTGCCCATCCACACGCATGGTTCAGAGGGTGACCTGCTCACCACACTGACTTCAGTCACAGACCACAAATGAAAGCTGAGTTCTGTCAAGCTGCGGCTCTCTGTCCGAGGGTCACTATCTAAAATCAGTAAAGAGAGATCTTCCATAGAGAGGCAAATTGTGACCTTCTGATTTCTGAGAAGAAAAAAAATTTCTCACACGGCCTCTTAGGAATGGCAATTAGAATATCCTGTTCTCTTTCAAGACTGAAGCAATAGTAATTAGAGACCCCGTCTGAGCGTTTGTCCCTTCTATCTCCATTTTGAACTGTACATTCCAGCACTCAAAGCTGACTGCATAAATTCAGGCCATGACACATCCTTGTGTGGGAAGGCGTCCCCATATTTATAACAGCTTAAGCAGGCAGCTCCACTAACCAAGCTCATTGCTTGCTTTCTCTGGGCTGTTTGTTCTACACTCACAGCCTGATTGCAGGGTGTATTTTATCCCTGCACTTGCGTGGCTACTGATCCTGCCTCTCATGCTACCCTCTGAGTTGCACAGGCTTGGGAACCCTCTCTCTTAAGGGTAGTCTTCACCACTCTCCATTTGTCTCTGTGTAAAATCACCTTCAGCAAATTCATGAGCCTCTGAAACTGAGTGTGCCTCTGGAAGCCAGGAAGAATCAATATGCCCCAGACCATGTGCCCTCCCTGCAAATCTTCCTACCCCTCGATATTTGAATGTTCTAGGCCCTGACTAAATTGTTCTCTTTTCCTAGCAGCAAAATTTCTTTCTTTCTATCACAGAAGGTTAGGTCTCTGAGTACTCTCGTTCCTGTTTTTTTCTTCTTCTTTCTTAGCAAATACAGCAAAGTTTTTAAAACTTTAAGCTACTTTCTAAGTTGCTTCTCTTTCTTCCTAAACTACACAGACCTAAACATTTGCTGGATCACTCTTTTTCCCTCCTATTTAACTTTGTTCTTGCGCTGAGCACACTGCCCCGACAGGTTCTGTCTTGTGATGTTCTCAGCATTAAGCCGAGGAGTTCAGTCAGTTCTAGAGATGGCAAAATTAAATACAGCCCACCACCCCAAAGTTGTCTCTTAAACAACTTTAGTTTACAGTAAACGTAGGCCTAGTTTCAAAGTGTAGATTTTCTGGCTGAAATTTAGGATGCTATTTTCCCTGAACCACTTTAAAATTCCTAGGCAGGTTCCCTCTTAACACCTCCAAATCTGTGTTCCTGCAAGTAGCTGTGCCATTTTGGAAACTCAGCAAACTATGCTATGCTGAAATTGCTCTTCATAATCCAATCAAACCTCAGGTAACTTTCTTGGGCATCTGCCCCAGATGTTAGGTGGGTCCCCACTTGCTCTTGTGATTAGGTCCCCTATGCTTCTGGGAGAAGGTCTTTAGATGGTTTAGATTGTTATTCTTCCGGGGAAATATTCACTTTACTCTCTGGGAGTGTACTCCTTAACCTAAGATTTAGGAGAGAAATCCAGTCTCCAATCTAGTAGCAACTGAATCATCCCCTTGGCTTTTAGTTCTTCCTTTAGAAGCAGTTACTTATGAGCACACATGCTTGTCCTAATTTAATTTATGTTCTGTAGCTTTCAGTCTTTTGGTTAAGAAAATTTGCCCCTTGTTCCATTTCAATCATCATGCACTCCTCTTTTTATTTCTTTCACTTTTCTACTGCTCCTCTCTGACCTGACATAAAGACTTGTGTTTTAGAAACTAATTCTGCTCTAATATAACTGATGAAACCTGATTCCTGAAGACACTTTGTTCTAGGCATAGAATGTAATAATGTGTATATTTTTTCCATTTCAATGGTTTTATATCTTGATCTACCAAGAAGATATATTGCTAATAGGACAAAGTCCTATTCTCTTTTATCTGCTCATTGGTTAAAATGCAACATTGTTTTGTAATTGATCTGACTATGAGTCTCTGAGACCAAACCCATGTTTAGGGACTATAAAGAGAACATGTAGAACCAACTTGAGACCAAGGATAGGAGGGTCTCAGACTGCAGAAGTTGAATAAGTTCAAGTCATCACAGTCCCTTTATTGTGAATAAAACTTGAAATAAAATGCAGACATAATTGGAGAATGCTAGATAGTACTCTTTGTCAGTGCCCTAGCATTAACAGCCTAAATAGCTAAAAGCTGAAACATCACATGATAAATGTTCTATATATGTAACTTAGTTACTTTTATTGTAATTTCAAACCCCAATAATATAACATCAGCTTGTCACCACAGTGCCATTGCATCTATACACAATCTGGGGCAAACTTTGCAGCCAAAGGTGCCAGTGCTTTGCATATCAGCTCACATGAGCAAATGCTCAGATTTTCCATGGAGTAACTTTCTTCCTAACGAGCACAAAGAGGATGAGGATGTCTGGAGGCCAGATCCTATTTGCCCTTCATCCTATCTAGAAATCTGGTTAATGGAAGTTATCAAATAGTCAATGTGGTCTTAATATTGCTACTGGGGCCAAGAGTCCAACAGAACATCTCAATTCACACCCCACCAAGAGAAGCAGCTGGACCCACAGGCAGGCCCACCTTGACTCACACAGGTCATATCAGAGCGAAAAACTATAATAGTACCGTCTCTCCAGAGTGAGAACGCAAACTGTTCAGTGACTTTAATTCATTGAAAAAGAAAATAAAGAACCCACTATCAGTCTTACTGTTTAAAAAAGTCACCTGGAAAAGAGAATTCCAGCCTAAAGCAAAGGTTGCCCATGGGTAGTCACTGGCTAAATGGCATCAGCATCATCTAACAACTTGATAGAAATACATACTTATTGGGCCTCAGTCCAGATCCACTAAGTCAGAACCTCTGGGGGTTGCCTAACAGTCCTTGTTTTAACCAGCCATCAGCTAATGTTCATGAAAGCCAAGATGGGAGAACCACTGAGCTCAGCAAGCGCTTCGTTACATTAATGAGATTAGCTACTTCTGCACAAAGAGAGTGCTCTTCAGTGCACAATGGACAGGCCAAATAAAGAAAGAACCCCACTCCAGGACTTTCTCTTCATGGAGAAGAAGTCCCCCAATCTCTATTGAGTATCAGAATATAAAATGGTGAGAAATAGTTCTTTAGAAGCAATTATGAATTACTGAATCAGTCTTCTGACTGCTGTCTGATCTCCCCATTGCTACCAAGGCTATTTCTCTAAAAATCAAGGTAAATATCCCACCTTGCTCAGAGATTGTGGTTAGCTACTCACTTCCCATGGAATAAAGTCTGAACTACCTGGATTGAAAAACAAGGCAAATTACAAATTTGACTCACAACATATTCTCAGTCTGATTCAGACTCATCTTCAATTCTATGCCTCAAAGGGAGCTGGCAGCATTGAATAGTTGAAACAAAATGGAAAATAATAATAATCTCCATCTTCAGCAGTGGATTCTGTGTCAGAAGCCCCAGGAAGCTGATTAGAATGTGAATGCTCAGGTGCACCTCCAGTGCTCTGGCCAGAGCAGACCTGGATTAGGCCTGCGCATTGGCATTTTGTCAAGAACCACAGCTAGTCAACTGCAGGTGTCTGCAGATCACCTGTTGAGAAATCCTGCCCTACATATTTAACAAGAGGCTTCAACTTTAAGCAAGTCCATATCAACTAATGAGTGACGCTACAGCAACAGTTTCCATGGTCAGTTATTTCCATCTTATAAAAACCCTTCTAACCTCCCTCATCAGAACAAATATTATTTTTATTACTATTATTATTATCATTATCATTATTATTAGGACAGCATCTCTAACACACCATGAGGACCAATCAATATATTCTACATCACTTTTTACTGAGGTATCCAGTACTTAACTGCTAGTGAACTTGAAAGTTAGGGACTCAGGAGATAACACGGCATCGTACATGAAGGGTTCCAGGCACATGGATAATCTGCTTTCATTAATGTCTCCATCTGAGTTCCTTCCCAAGGAAGTCTTCCATGTCTAAATTTAGACAGCAGTTCAGGGATCCTCTGTCAAAGCATTGTAATGATCACTCCTCTTAATTTTGCCATAAACTGCCCCCAAAAAAGTTTCAGAACAAACAGATTTGATTTGCATGAATTATGCACCAGGTTCCCAGTACAAAGGAGTCTAAGTCCACACAGCTGCAGAAAGAAACTCCACTAAGATCCACATCCAGCATTTTGCCTGCATCAAAGGGCTCAGCGCCCATTTGGGAAAATCTTTTTTGTTATTAATCTTCTGAAATTAATTCTCTTCCACACTCAGCATTTTAAGTAGTTCTACTCATCAAACTAAATGTACACTTTTTGCTAATGGACTAAAATCAGAAGCCTGGATTCCACTTCTGGGCTTGCTACTGGCTATTGCTGGCTATCGATAAAATATTTGACCCCTTCGAAACACAGTTTCCCCATGGTCACACTGGATCACAGGAGGAGCAGACATGGTCTCTAAAATCCTGTTGTGCTAAGTAGTGAAGAAAGGAACTAGGGAATGCCACCTTAGGATCCATGAAGTGGACAACAGATCTTATCTAATGCAGATAACCTTCCTCTTAGGTATTTCAATACTCTGCCAATGATTTCAAGCTGAGATGTTTGTACATACAAGATTGTAAAAGTTAAGGAAGAGGAATTTTAATGGAATCGAGACAATTTAATTACCTGTGTGGATTTTTAAAGAATTGCCATTTCATGCATTGCGTGGGAGTAGCGAGCCTACAGACATTAACTCCATGATGGTCTGGATGTCTGTTCCCTCCCTGCCTGAATTCATGTGATGAAAATGAGTCACCAATGTGAAGGTGCCAGGAGGTAGAGCCTTTGGTGAGGTAATTAGGTCATGAGAGCACAGTCTTCAAGAACAGGATTGGTGTCTCATTAGAGACTCCAGAGAGCTCCCTCACCCCTTCCTCCATGGAAGGACACAGTAGGAAGGCGCCATCTGTGAGCTGGGAAGTTGGGCCTTGCCAGACATGGAACCTGCTGGTGCCTTGATCTTGGAATTCCAGTTTCCAGAACTGTGAGAAATAAATTTCTATTGTTATAAACCACCCCTTCTGTGGCATTTTTATGATAGCAGACTGAACCTACCACGTCCTGAAACCTCACTCATTCTCATTTCCAGAGACAGGGATGAGGTTCTCTTGGATCTGAAAATTGTTAGTCTGGGATAAAAATATAACCATGAATGAAAACACCCTGGAGTCAGTGGTGTTGACCAAGAGTATGAATATTTGACTCCATTTATGCTGTTGATGGCAGATTGAATGACAGTGTGCTAAAACTGGTTTTACTGTACTAGGTTCAACTAATGTAGGTAATTAAGATTCACTGCCTAATTAACTTTAAATGGCTTTACAGAGAGTAACATAACGCTGTTATTTTCTAAATATCAACGTTTATCCATACAGTAAAAAAATTACGTGTAATCAAAGGTCTCACTCTGCTCACGTCACCTTGATTAGGATGTGCCCCCCTCAGCATTGTGGAATACCCACACTGTGCCCTCTATTTAAGGAGAGGGGCCAAAGAGGGCTCCTGCAGCAGCTCTCACAAAAACTTGGTATTGAATACAGGTCTTGAAGAAGCTCCTGTGGTAGATCAGTGCCCTTTCTAATTCATCATTAAAGTGAAGTCTGCTTCATCCTATATTCATTTTTGCAGAGAACATTATTTCTATTTTATTGTTCATAAATGATTTGGAACCAAGGGCATTTTTTGACATGGGGCAGCAGTCAGGAAGAGTTGGTAAGACAGGAGGAAAATTCTTCTCTTTAAAATTTATTCAAATACCATTTGTTTATTTTTTACAATCTACTAACAAGACAAGCTACACCCCAGCCCTGTTACTCATGAAGGATGACTTCCAAAGACAGACTGTCAGCAGAAATTAAATCAGAAAATATGTTGCTCAGGGTTTATTGAGCTCTGAGCTTTTGTAGCACAGCAAGACACAGTAAGCAAAGCTTCTTCCGGAGTGTTAGGGAATGCTGCCCCACCCCAGAGAAGTTCTAGAGCTTGGGGCTGCCCATTCAGGAAGTCACCCAGGGGGTCAAGAGTGTAAAGAACTCAGGAACTGGTACAAGCCCAATGTCCCAAGGTGCCCAGGAGAAACCCACTTTGTTAATCAACTGTGAGGGGTGTCCTCCAGCTGGTAGTATGATACAAAGTCTAAATGTTGGAAGTCATATGTATCCTGGGAATTAAGAAAAATGTGAAAAAATTAAAGTTTATCACTATACCTAAATTCGAATTATCTGTGGCTTATTTACAATCTCCTGGCTCATTACATTCACCACATGGATGAATGGTAGATGGATGGAGGTAGACTATCTGAATTTTTTTTCTTCTCCTTTTTTGAGGGAGCATTTACAATCATGTCACACAAGTGGCAGAAATGAGAGTTGCTTTGGAATCCTAAGGGTGGCCTATTCAGAGGGAGGCCATTAGATTCACTGTCCTGAGAAAGAATCTTTGATAAGACTTTTTATATTTTAAGTTTTTTAAAAGAAAATCACATCACCAGGAAGAAAAAGAGTGGAAAATTTGGGTTGATGTGACAACTTCCTCAACTGTGGTTCACTCATTGGGACAAGTAGCTGCTCCACAAAGCTAAAGAGCTTAACTGGCAGAGCTAAAACTCTGTGGTCTCACCTGAAAGCATGAGAGACAAGTGTGTAACACTAGCAGTGGACCCAGCGGTGGGTCAGCCTGCAGTGCTCCTGCTCCTGACGGCTCAGGCCTTCTGTTAGGAGAGACCTGCCCACAGCACGCAGCATTTCTGACAGCCTATGCCAGTAAGTGGGAGCATTACTCTAGCCTGCCTCAGCCCAGATCTCTGCTGAGTGGCTTTTAAATCAAATGCCTTTGCCACTTTGACTGTCAGCTCATTAGTAAGTCCAATACTGTGGAGTGGTGTTATTGTTTGGATATGAAGTATCCCCCAGATTCATGTACTGAAAGCTCGGTCCCCAATGCAGCAATGGGGCTTTTGGAAAGTGACTGAATCGTGAGAGCTCTGACTTCATCAGTGGATTAATCCATTGATAGCTGAATGGATACTGGGAGGTAGTGGAAACCTTAGGCAGGAGGAGCATGGTTGGAGGAAATACATGACTGGGAACATGCCCTTGGGATTATATCTTGCCCCAGTCCCCTTCCCCTCTCTCTGTCTGCTTTTTGGTCTCCATGAGTTGAGCAGCTTTCCTTGTCACGCCCTTGCACCATGATATTCTGCCTCACCTCAGGCCCAGAGCAATGGAGATAGCTGACCAGGGTCTGAACCTTGTAAAATTTGAGCCAAAATAAATATTTCCTCCTTTGAGGTGTTTGTATCAGGTATTTTGGTCACAGCAACAAAAAGCTGACTATTACATGTGGACAGCCACAAGTAGACTCATTGCTACAGAAATTATTGATCTCCTAGGGCTGCATCCACTGTTGAAGGAGGACTTGGACTAGTTACTGTGTCTGGATAAAATGTACTATGGTCACCTCCTTCTCAGCCACCACTTTGACAACAAAAGTGAGCTCCTCTGTCCTACTCTCACCCCCAAAACCCAGTACAAGCAGAAGGAAGACACTGTATGAGAGGGCTGAAAATCATCAGAGCTGCTGCTCATGGCTGGTGGGGCAAGGAGATGGGGCAGTTGCATTCTAGAGATAGAATGGGTGACACAAAATCATGCCCTTCCCACATAGGGTGCACCTCTGCTTCAGAATGAGCAGATTAATTAACGGACAAATGAATAAATTATGTTTATAGTTGTTGTGTCTGCTTTAAAAGAACCACTAGAGTGCATTGATCCTTGACTTTAACCATTTCTGTTTCTGTAGAAAGTTAACTTCAGCACCACGACCTGCTGTCAGCCTTAGCTGTGACCCTTTTGCCCAATGTAAGCTGATCCTATCTCAGCTGTTCCTTAAAGATGCAGAAGGTCAAGCCTGTAGTCGATGTCCCAGAATAGGCTCAACCTGTATTATAGATGATGGGACTCCATGCTTGACTTCAATTTTGGTGGCCATTTGGAAAGGGCACATTGAGTAAAGATTGGCCACCAAGACACCCAGGTTCTAAAAGCACACTTCAATTCCTGTCTGTGAAAATGCATCAGGAAAGTGAGAGAGAGCCTTACCTTTTGTTATTTAAAACCTAGCCCCCTGGGCTGGGATTGTAGCTCAGCGCCTCACATGCGTGGGGCCCTGGGTTCGATCCTCAGCACCACATACAAAGCAATAAAAAAATAAAGACATTGGGTCTATCTACAACTAAAAAATATTTAAAAAAAAATAATTAAAAAAATAAAATCTAGCCCCCTGTAAGAACTCAATAAGGCAAACAGGAAGGGAGCAAGAAGCAGGGATGGGGAGAAACACCAGTGGTCTTCCTCATGAACAAGATATGGAGACTGCACACGGTGAGATAGTGAGAATGCTTTGAAAGCTGCACACTGCTGAGGAAGTTTAAGAGTTTTGTTAAACAAAATGAAATGCCATGATTTGAAGTTTAGTGAAAAAAAAATTGACAGTTTCTTCTCAAAGGATTCATCCAGGATTTTCCTTTGTAGATCAAGTTTATCTGACCCACGTGCTGGGTTGTAAACCCTCCCTCTCGGTACTGGGACATGAAGGATTATTCTCCTGGGGTCTCTTGGGGCCAGGCTTGACTGAGAAATAAACCTCTTGATGGCACAGCTGCTTCACAAGTCACCAGTTTACACTCTGCACTGGAGTGACAGGAATGTGACCCAGGATGGGAGTGTGACTGGCTGAGGGTTAAAGGGGTGTGTTTATTAGAAGAGCTACAATACCACCCAAGGGTCCCAATGCCTATTTGCATTCATGTCATCAATTAACCTTTAAAGAGAAGCATGCTCTTAACCAATTTTGAGGGTTAAGGCAATATATTTGAGTAGCTAAGAAAATAGATTCTACAACCAGACTGCAGGAGTTCAAATCATGGCTGGTTTTTTTTTTTTTTTCCTAGCGCTAAACCTTGATAAGCCACTTAAATTCTCCACAGAGCTGGGGATGATGCCAGTACCTAGATTATTGATAACTGAGGATGTGACACATACCAAGAACTTTGGCATGGTTTGCTATCATGATTCCTCTAGCTGTGCCCGGGTAAAACTTTCAAATCAAAACCAAGGCATTGCAATGGAACAGACAGGGGTCAAGAATTAGGCCTGGCACCAATGATCTCTCATCTCACAACAGTTCAGGCTTCATAGTGACTCTATGAAGGAGTTATTTTCCCTCTTGTAGATACAAAGTTCTAACTGGTGTTCAAGGTGACAGATGCTGGGTCTGAAGTGATGCCAGCCTGCTTCTTGGAAAACAGCATAAGAAAAGATCCATGTTTGCTAACACAGATATCAAAAAATCAGGAGGATCCCGGCAGAGAACACAGTAGTTTTCGAAGGAGGTATAAACCTGACTCCAGCAGCAGAAAAATAGTCAGCAGATGGAGGCAGAATATGCTACCATCACCACAGAGCCATGTACACAGGCGTAGATGGTCACGAGGCATGGAAGCTGTGGACAGGCAGTTTTCAGACAAAGGAATTTAAAATGTGGCTCTTAATCCTTAGTTAAAGGTAAAAGCTAACAGCTCAAGCATCTTCTGTTTGAAAATGCCCTTCAGATTTCACCCAACTGAATTGGAAAAAATGATCAATTCAAAATCCTCAGAAGAGTTGGGATGGCAGATTCCTGTATTTTTGCTGAAAACTAAGTGATAAGGGATCCAGTCTGGCAAGAAGGTTTGGTTATGCCTGCAAACTCAAGGCTCCCCCAGAAGCGAAGACTTCTCCCCCTTCTCAGAGGGTTAGGTGGTCAGGTTCTGCCTTTGGGTACTTGACAAAGCAGCGGTGAGATGCAGCAAGGATCCATCGCTAACCCTTATCTGCTGCTCACTGACTTCTCTAGAAGCCACCCGCCATGGAAAGGGAGAAGAAACTTTTATTCTGTGTTTGATGAACTTAGTTGGCTAGTAGAGGGCTGGTTCAGGGGACACCATTAGCTGCTAGGACAAACACACATTTTGACATGTTTTCATTACATTTTTAATAAGACAAATATAATTGCAAGTAATGTATATAAAAGTCCTTTTTTTAGAAAAGCAAAGCATTATACACATGTAAAAGGAATGATAGTGATAATGGTTAAAAAATAGATGTTATGCTACAAATAAAAAATCAGGAAAGCAAAAGCTAAATGTTAATTACACAGGAATAGTTAAGCAAATCATGGCTAATCTATATGATAGAAGGCTCCACAGCCATCAAACGCTATTTTAGAAAGAACTTGCCTTCAAATAAACCAGATAGGTGGACGAGCCCTGGAAGAATGGAGATGGAGGCTAGGAGTGAAGTGGGCCACCAAGGGAATTGCAGCAATGTATGAATTGGGTTTGCCTTGGAGTAGGTGTCACATGGATGGCTTGACTTTCTCTTCTATTTTTATTTCTTTATATCTACACAGCCTTGTTCTAAAAGCAATTTAAAATTGTTTATAAAATACATACAAGATAAAGTTAAATTTGAGAAAATGTGAGTAGGTGAGGAAAGAATATAAGAAAAGATATAGCCCGCAAGGTGGCTGATATGTGGAATGTGCTCTGCTGAGCTCTAGCTCTTAGATAGAGATCAACCATAAATTCACCCCTAAGCTTTCTAGCCACCAATACAGAAAGGGGGACACAATAGGCTACGTGACTCAGAAAATAAAGCACCCAAAAGAAAATAAAAACAGTAAGCAACATCATTGTATCTAAGAAAATAGGGAGGAGATTTTCCCATGATTCTTTACCCAAGAGGACACTGTGGACAGTGATGAATGTTAGAGGCAATGTTTGTTGGCCTCTATGAGCCAGCGACTTTCCTACAGTGATCCCAGGAGCCTCTGTGTAAATAGGGAAGGGCACCAAAGTATAAGTAAAATAACAACAGCTACACATTGGATGGTTCCCGATTCCCTGGATCTATACTAAGTGACTCACTGACTTTCTCATCTAATCCTCACATAACTCTACATCCATTGGAGAATGGTTCAAATTCAGTTAGCAACCGAATGGCTGGAACAAAATCCTGACTCTACACGTACAGCACGGTTGACCATCAGGCTCAAGTGTTTCTCAATCCAGAAAAGAAGCCATTTTCCCTACAGGCCAGGCAATGCAGTTCAGTGAACAGCTCAGTGCAGGCTCATTTGACTCTATACTTTTCTGTATTTTCCAAACTTTTGTCCATAAAAATACTTACTTTAAAATTATTCACTCTCTTTGGGTCCCTGTGCTATTCAAGACTCCTAGGTTTACTAGATTTCAAATAGATTCTAAGAGTTCTTGAGGTATCTCTTTCTCTATCTGGTAGGGGACCTCCCTTGATACATAGAAGTAACCTCATCTTTATTATAAAGCTTTTACAGCTCAAATGCAATGCCCATCAATAAGCTATGTCTATGAATTGGCTTCTCAACATGAACTGAAATTAATTCTGATCATGTTCCTGAGCCCATGTCTCCTGCCCCTCATCTCACCTGAGCCTTCCTGTAACCCTTAAGGATGTGTCTTATTATATGCCCAATATATGGAGGAAGATATCAAACAAGTCCCAGAAATTTAAATTATACTAAACTGGAAATACATTGCATTCAGATTTGGGGCATAAATAAGAACACCCTTCATTCTTGAGGTCAGTCTTCCAAAGCAGGTCAATAACTGTGACAGTGTGCAGAGCCTCTGTCCCAGAGGTTCCACTTGAGTAGATTACTCTGCAGAGACAAGTATTGATACAAGTGAGGCAGGTTTCAGTAAGTAAGATAATTCCTGTAACATTGTTTGTCAGAGAGCAAGGGAAGAAACCAATGTTCCAAAGTAACATTTTGTTTAAAGACATTGGGATCTATCCTTACAATGAACTAGTATGTATCTATGTAAAATCCATATTGTAAGATGGTACTTACAAACTTCTAAAATATTTTTGTTTTTGACATACTTAAAATGAAAAATAAATTGGGTTATGAAATAATCTGTGTGACACAATCTTATTTTTTAGTATCATAATTTGTGTAAGGAAAAAGTACATAAAAATACACTTCCAATGTTAACAGTAATTATTTCCAGGAGTAAGTCTTCAACAGTAGCTTTGATTTCTTCTTTTTGTATTTTTCAAAATGTGTCTATAATGAGCAGGTATTACTTTGTGAAAGAAGAAAGCAATTGGAACAAAACAGATAGTACATATTGGAACCTAGGTTTGTGTGTCTGTCTTTGTGGGAGAAAAAGAGCAGAGATATAAAAAAGCCAGCAAAGCCATGTCAGAACATTCTTCTGTGTCTGTCCATGACATTGGCTTGGGTGGAGCTAAGGACTTAAAACCATCTCACCAGAGGGGAGTTGATGGGAGACACTCTTGTGTGTGTAGACCTGTCCCTTTAGGGAGACCAACTTAGGGCTGGGCTGCCAACTAAATAACCAAAGCTGCTTCTCTCTAAACTGTCATGTTAAAATTCAGAGCCATGGAGGAACAGGGTGTCGAAGCCAACCACATTTTTATAATGTTTGTGGTAAAATTCCTTTCACCCAAATCTTTCCCATTTTTGATTTCACAAGAGCACACCCACCCCAATATACCCATCGGTGGTTTATTATAGCTTTCATGCAAACAGAGAGCACTCAACAATAAAAGATAATTCTGTTCCTACATGAATAAATGTAGTTCAGACTTGTCTATTACTAAGAGTCCTCGAAGGAATAGAAGACGTAAATGGGTATGATTTTAGTCCTAAAGTGTTTTTAAAATATGTTGTAGCACGTTAAATAGCCAAGGGGACTAATATATATCAGTGCTTTTTCTTGAAAGCTGCTTATGTATGTGACTGAATATAAAGATGGATCCTGGATTTTCATCTAAAATACATCCCACAGAGCAAATGTTTTCATTGCCCTTCCCTTTTCTCTAGTTTTGGAAAACTTTCATGCTTTCATGCCATGCCAATAATGAAAATGTATTGAGTATCACTAGAAAACACAAATATGACCATGTTCTGCAATAGTGCCTTTCAAATAGTACTTGGTTGAGGCTCACTGCCCTTGTTTCAGCAAGAAAGATTTAAAATAAATTATGAGTTTCCATGTGAAATGTCAATGAGTTCTCAAGACAAAAATACTGAAAGCCCTTGCTCTGAGGACGCTGGGAACACGTCTGTGTCCACATTTTGTACAACTTATTTGGATTATTTGCCCATTTCAATATACATCTTGCAATGTTTTGCCTCAGGGGATTTTCACCATCTGCCCTCTCTACTAGAACCACGTTACTCTGTTAGACCGCCTAGGAAATCCTGCCTCACTCCCTTGGATGTTTCCTTCTCTGTGAAGCATCCAGGGGTCACTTCTGTCCCCACCTTCCCAACAAGGCTGACCACTCCATCACATGGGTTCCTTCCTGTGCCTTACACAGAATCCCATTATTCAAATGAGTTATTCTTATTGATAACAATTTGTTCCATGTACATTTTCTCTACCAGAAGGTAACATTTTTGAGAGTCAAGTGCATATTTTAACACTTTTTGATGCCAGCATTGACATGGGCCTTTTCTCAAAAGTAAGGACCCAACCAAACCTGGGATCTGGACCCATAGACTGTGCCAGGTAATCAGAGCTATGGAGGGAAAAGGAAGAGAGAAGTGGGGAGAATGTGGAGATGGAGGAGAGGCAAAACGTACTATCCTCAGTCCTATTGCACTAGGACAACGGGATCAGTTGCCAAGTGTTTCAGTGAGCTCTTTGCAAGTGTGACCAAAAGACCTACAAGAACAATTTTAGAGGAGGAAAAGCTTATTTGGTCTTCTCGGTTTCAGAGGTCTCAGTCCCTAGGCAGCTGGCTCCATTGCTCTGGGTCTGAGGTGTGGCAGAACATCATGGTGGAATGATGTGGTGAAGAAAGCAGCTCAGAACATGACCACCAGGAAGCAAGGAGAGTTCTACTCAACAAGGACAAATGTATACCCCCAAGGCAGGCCCCTAGGGACTACCTCCTTCAGCCTCTCCCCACCTGCCTTCAGTTCCAGTTAATCCCAGATTAATGTACTAATTAAGTTAAGGCTTTCATGACCCAATCATTTCACCTCTAAACCTTCTTCCATTGTCTCATATGAGATTTTGGGGGAACATGTCATATCTGAGAAGACAGCCAGAGATGTCATGGGAGACATAAGGTTCATTGAAAACTGCTTAGGCAGAAGGTCCAGCAGTTACAGACTGGACAAACAGCACCTTTGTCCCACAGGGCACTTGTCCTTTCCACAATATTCTCTTCTGCACCACTCACTGCAGGGAGAAGGGTTTGTAGGTCAAGTTAGAGAAGCAGTGATATTAATAGTTGCTTTGTTCCATTGCATGACCAGCATTGCGAGGATCGTGGAGTAGGTGCAAGAAAGCAGTTTCTGCATATGACATTAGTTTAGCCTAGTTTCCAGGACCTGAGAAAGAGTGTGTCCTCTAAGATACTACTTATCGGGACATTCCGGTCTGGGCTAACTCTCATTGTTCCCTTGAGCTAGCTAGATTCTTGGGCGTGGAAAGGGAGTCTTACTGTCCTCCTTTCTTTCAAGGATGATACAGGGAGGGAGAGGGGTACAATGCTCAAAAGTGTGATGTTACCTTCTTAAAATCTGACCTTTTTTCTGTGCCAACATTTTCTTCTCATGCTAACTCTGTTGTTTAATTGGTATCAAAAGTATATAAGCAAAGGGATGGTGGCATTAGAATTTCCAGGAGAAAGTGCACTATTGGGGATCTGTGAATTGGAATAATAGACATTAAAAGTATGGTGATCAGTGTTTTAATAGCCTAGGCTTTAGAATAATTATCAAATGTAAAAATAACTTTCCTATATCTTTGTTTATCTTGCATTCAAAATACTCTATGGTATTTCACTAAGAATATTCTATGGAATAGGTAGTGGGAGAGAAAATACTAAAATGATTCCTTGTTCAAAAAAAATTTAGGGAACAAGTTAAACAATAAATTGCTTTTCTGAAGCACTATTCAGGTCTTTAAAATATTGTTATGCATTTTGAATCTCTGATTATGCAGAATTTCTCAAGTTCAAATAACCATAAAATCCATCTTTGATACTGCATCCCCTGGGACTAGTGTCCATTGAAACTATATCAGAAAATGAATTTCTACAAAGTAGGATAGATCTCATCCTTCCTCACTTATAAAGGAAGACACACATACCAAAGAAATGACATGAGTTTCTATGGTGAGTGAGGATTCTGAACCAGGAATCCAAGGCATTTACTCACTATGATTCTTAATAACTTTCAATATTATGCCAATTAGGTCAGGTAAATGTTAATTTTGGCTTGAATTAAATTTCATACTTCAGGATTATGTTTTGGATTTTAAGACTCAAAGACCTTATCTAAAAAGATCAGGGCTGGGAATATAGCTCAGTGCTACAGCATTTGCCTAGCAGATGTAAGGACCTGGGTTCAATCCCTAGTACTATAAAATAAATAAAAAAACAAGTAAATAAATTAGATCCATATGCACAGGGGTCCTGAAACTGGCCCTAATATAAAGAACCAAACCTTCAAGCAGGGTTGAAAGGCTAGAGTATTATGGGTAGATAGAACAGCTACTTGCCCATGTGGTCACAAGAATTGTGCAGAATAATCTCCCCAGTATAAGACTCTCTGTTGAAAAACTTATTTGCATAGATCTTAATAAAAATACAGTATTCTACCAGTTCCTCTACACTAGCATATATTATGCTGTTCAGTTAGCAGATCTGAAAGAAGAAGGATGTTAACATTGCAATCTTAGTTTATTTCTTTGGTCCATCAATATCACTGGAAATGAAAATATCTGGTCAGAATCTTCACATAATAATAATCTCACAAAACAGAAGTTACTTGAAGACACAACTTCTTTTTTAGCTTATCTTCCTATTTTTACCACCATCTCGCTATAGATTTGCATAATGTTTTCTAGCTGTTCAAGGCACATCATAAGCATTATCACTGTCAGAAACAGGTGCTGTTTCAGGAAAAATGCTGAAGCAGGGTCAGGACCCAGCTCTGTTGTCAACTACTTGTATGACTTTACGCAAGTTCCCCTAGAACTTTGCAATTCTAAACCTAAGCCATCTCCTGTGCGTCCACCAGCCTCAAGTGGCTATTAAGTACTAGAAAGGTAGCTAGTTCAAATTGAGAAATGATGTGAGGATAAAACACATATTAACTTCTGAATTTTCATATTAAAATGTTTCATTAATATAATTCATATTGAGTACATGTTAATATTCTAGATACATTGAGTTGATTAAATATACAATCAAAATTAATTTCTTTTTCTTTTTACTTTTTGTAAGTAACTATTAGAAAATTATAGATTGCAGATGTGATTTGCTTTGTATCTCCTTTGAAAATGCTGCCATGATCTATCAAATGGGTTTCATTTATTTTAACTCTAAACTTCTAAGATGAAATATTTGAAGGGGAATGGAACTGGGGAGGATCTGAAACATAAATGCTAACAGAAAGAACCCAATCAGATAATGTTCAAGACAAGACTCAGCATTTAACAACACAAAACACTAGCTATGGTAGGAGGGGTAGGGAAGAAGAGAGAATTCCACTAGGAAGAGGAACAAAAGCTCTCATGATGTAAAGGGCTGGTGTGTTAAGCTTTCTGCCACTGTGACAAAATGCCTGAGATATTCAACTTATAAGAAGAAGATATATATCTTGGCTCATGGTTTCAGAGATTTCAGTGCATGGTTACTTGGCCCCATTGCTTTTGGGTCTATGACAATATAGTATATCATGGTAGAAGTACATGGTGGAGGAGACTACTCATCAATATCCCCTTCAAAGTCATGCATCCAATGACCCAACTTCCTTACACTAAATCCGACCTCTTCAAGGTTCTACCCATCTCCCAATAAAGCCATTGACTGAGAATCAACCCTTCAACACAGGCGCCCATGGGGACACTTATCCAAAGCAGAGTAGCTGGTATCCACAGACTCAAAAAATTCTGTTATATCTGTTTTATGTTCCCTGTTGGAAGTTTTTAAGGTTGAGGGGGTGAATCTTTCTTTTGTGGTGAATCTTAGTGAAACAAAAACTATGTAAATAGTTAAGAAAGGGGAAACAGAGGAAGAATTCCTGACCATCTGATTTGTATTCTAATCCTTTCCCCCACCCATCCTCCTCAAACCTCATTCCCAGCCCTCTGGGCAGACACTCAACAGAAGCCTTTATGGAAGAAAAGAAAGTGGAAAGGGACTATGAAAATAAAGGGCACTTGAATGGGTGAAGCTGCTCTACTTGAGTAGGAAAAGGCTTTTCATGATCTTTTCCTTTGAAAAAGAGAAAAAGGAAACTAGAATCAGTTAAGCTGACTCTGAAAACAAAAATGCCAAGGAAGGAAGCTATTTCACATATTTGGACACCACATAATTATGGGGAAAAGATTCTGGAATCTGCCCAGGGGCAGATGAGAAGATCACAGGCTGGTGTCCTGAAGCTGGCGTCCAGAGAACACCACGGAGAATGGGAATGAGGAGTCTGACACACCAGGGAAGGCAACAGTGAGTCCTCCACGCGAGCGTACAGAAGAATACAAATGGCAGAGAAAACAGCATTAGCTATCATTTGCTGTTTCCCAGGAACAGACTCATTAGCATTTTGGTTGGTACAATCCTTTAATATGTGAAAAATCTGGTCTCAGGCTTTCCAAGGGCCTGTAAAACCCTCCTCTAGTCATGTGACAACCAAATAGTCCCCTTCCTGTTCCCCCTTAAGAGCCAATTAGCGGGGGCTGGGATTGTAGCTCAGTGGTAGAGCGCTTGCCTTGCATGCGTGAGGCACTGGGTTCGATCCTCAGCACCACATAAAAATAAACAAATAAGATATTGTGTCCATCCACAACTAAAAAAATATTTTTAAATAAAAGAGCCAATTAGGCTGTAACACTGTTCCTGACCCCACAGAACCCACCCAGGTTTACAGGTAAGATTGAGTCAGACCCAGAAAAGAATGGTGATTCTGGACAATCTTTGAGTTGGTTGTTGGTAAAGCTTGGCTAGAATCCAAGCCTCAAACCCTTACTTGATTGCATCCTGTCTTGGGCTTGTTGAGAAAAGCAGAATAGGATCATAGTACATTCTGTAGTATCCATACTGATGATCCAGACTGTGCTCATCACATCTGGACCATTACAAGGGAACTCCCAACAATCTTTTTTTTAAACAGATAAACATCTACAGATCTGAACATCTGTGGCCACAGGTAATGGATATCAGTATTATATTTATTTTTAATGCTTTTATTAGTACATTATATTTATACATAATAGTGGGGTTCATTTTGACATAATCATGCATGCATGGAGTCTAATTTGCTCCACTTCGATTTCTAGCGCTTCTTCTTTCCTTCCCCACCGTCCTCTCCCTGTTCCCCTTTCCCTACTCTCCTGGTCTTCCCTCTGCTCATTTATTGTTTTTTAAATTCATACTTTATAGCTATACACATAGATAAAATTTTATTTCTAATATTCAAAAGCTATTTCAAATTTTTCAAAAACGGTAGAATATAACATTGAGTTCCAAATAAATTATATATTTTAAACATTATAATGTGTATTATTCAATGTCTCTTTCACCTAACTAATCAATCACCACATTGATTTAACCTGGAGTATAAATCAGCTTTGGCTTAGTTTCGAAGACTGAAGCTTTGTTCAATTGTGACCATGGGTTAGAATAACCTTAGAAATTTCCTGGAGTGGATCCTACCGTACAGAGCAAAATAAAGGTGAGTGATGATTTCTGCACCGGGACTGAACTACTACAGCTATGCTAGGAGAGAAGTTCCACAGAGGACCCCAGCTTGGAGTGTGGGGAAGCTTTATACTAAACGTGGAATGTTAAAACGTAGCTATGCTTATGCAGATTGACTTATTGAGAAATACATGGGGTAGAGTATAAATCTCTAAAATAAGTCAAATAAGGTTCCAGAAAAATGACCAGCTAGCCATCATTTCATCCAACTTCTTCATTTTAGAAACAGAGACATGGAGACATAGAACCAGAAATAAAACTGCCTTTCTTCACAAAAACGATGCTAACCACCCATCTCAAAGTTGAAGTAGTAGCATAATTGACAAATGGGACTTAAAGGAATCAGAAAATATGAATATAAATGATTGCGTCCTCCAAGAAATGTTTGGTACTTAAATTTGCTTTCTTTGTTTCTTTGGGATGTTTTTAAATGGCTGGTGAATGCAGGTGGTGTTTGTTGTCCAATCTTTCCCTCCTAAAAATGGAATAGGAAAATCATTCAAATATCTTCCAAATACAGAAATTAATAAAAATAACTCTGCCACTAGGTCCAATGCTATATAAAGAGCATGTATGAAGGGCATTGCATGATAATCTGTTGAGTTACAAGTATCCAGTTATCTGCATAGTAACTGCTTAGAAAATCTTGACCTCCCTCCAAAGTTATTTGCTAGTTGGTTGGTTGGTTAGTTGGTTGGAGGGCTGGTTGTTTGGTTCATTGGTTCTTTTGCACTTAGCCTACCTGATGTTTGCAGGTAAGAATGTTGAACTTCCATTGCCAGTAAATTTATAAATACTTTTTGAAGACTTTTGCTTCTGAGAAAGGAGATCTTTAAGACAGCAATTATTCCGCCAAAAACAATAAAAAAATCAAGGTAAATTTTAAAAATACAAACAAACATGGATTTCAAAGAATTAGGAATAAAGATTGTAAAATTCCCAAGAAAGAAGCCCCTTGCAGAGGTGCACTGGGAATTTCTAGCTGTCACTGGTGTGTCTGCTAGTCCTGGTTGTGAGAAAGCTAAGCACCTGGACCAGGAACTCAATCAAAATGAATAGACATGGAAACATACAGTAGTATATGGCTAAAAACTGAAAGAAGAAAGATTAAAAGAAGTAGAAAACTAGAAGAAGTAGAGCTGAGAGAATTAGAAGTGAATACATTAAAGCAACCCTAAGGAATATGTTGAAGAAAGTAGAAAAAGATGGATAAAATAGACTAAAAGATAAACAACTTTCATTGATAGTTACAATCTATAAAAATAACTTAAATGAAAAAATTGTAAAGATGAATAATAAAGAAAATTAAGAACTCAATGAATGGGCTTCATGGACACAACAAAAAGACACTTTGCAAACCAGAATCCTGGTTGATTGGAAACATTAAAATTATAATTTGGAGAGGAAAATGTTGGAAGAAAACACCCAACAGAAAACTATATAGTGGAGTTGGGGACACAGTCTATTTCTAAAAGATAGATTGTATATGTAGAAAATACAAAAGAGCCTATAATCTATAAAAATTCACCAATTTAGCGAGGTTACTAGGTATAACATTTTCATTTAAAAGTACATTGTATTTCTATATATTAGCAACAAACAAATATGAAATTTAAGAACTTTAAAAAAGTCTCTGACCTTTTCTCATGGCTTCCAGGAAGACTTTGAATGAAGCTGTCATGCCACCTGAGGAAATACTAAGACTGAGTCCTAATGCTGAGGGTTTTGTTAGGCAAGTAGTTACCTGGGTTATAGACACAGAAAAGTAAAGAGGTCTGCACACAAATCTGGTCCTCTAAACAAGCTGTCATTGCTCAGCAATCTGTACCCACCTTCTGCTCTGCTCCTCATTAAAGCTCACGTTTCCTGAACCTTTTCAGTAACCTGTGCTTCTTTTTGCCATAACAGGGACCATGCCTTAGTTGTCTGTTCATGAGTCCTGCTCCTTTCATGCACTATGAATGCCTTGAAAGTGGGGATCATGCCTCCTTCATGCCTCGGCAGCCAGGGCTTAGCACAGCATCTGTAAATAAAATCTGCCAGATGAATAGATAAATGAAGAAAGGATCAAAACTGGAAATATCTGTTTAAAAATGTACTAAGTGTTCAAATAGATTGGGAATACACACAAGATAGCAAAACCAAAGACTAACAACCAGCTCCATGAAGTAACATACAGGTAAACAGAGAATGTTGATGGAGTCAGAGGACTAAGACATTTTACTGTGAAGAAAGTTCTGTTGCTTCCCTTTCTTGGGGTATGTGTGACATTGCTAGCAGGGCCAGCCTGTAAATAGCACAAGACCCAGAGGAAATAGAGAGTGGGCACATTCCAAGCCATTTAGTGGAATTGCTCTTGATGCCACTCCTTTCCCCATTATACCATTACCTTGCAAAGCCAGTGCCTCCAATCTTTCAGCCTATGCAGACCATTGTCTACTCAGGGATTTGACTCAGTGCCAGTGCACAACTCTATGTACACAGCTACAAAACAGATAAAATAATACCCACCTAGCTATGTCTATCTGGAATTGTTATGAGGATTCAATGAGATCATACTCAAAACAAATAGTGCCTTGCCTGGCAAAGAGTGTATTTATAAATGACAATATAAACCAAATGAATCTTAGGGTCCCACATGGCCCTATCTCAGAGCAATCACATTGAAAACAAAACAAAGAATAAAACAATAATTTATTAACACCACCTACTCAAGTTGAGAACCCAGCATATCTAGTCCCTGACTTAATGACGGTTTAACTCACCATTTTTCAACTGCACAATTGCACAAAAGCATTGTGGTTTCAACAGAAACCAGACTCAAACTATGATCTCTTCCCAGAGTAGGAATATGCCCTTCTGTACTTTCAGTTCACTGACACGGAGCCACAGAAGCACTGAACCCCACAGACATGGAGCCACAGCTCCCAGTTAGCCCAGAGTCACGAGGAGAAACCTCAGACACCATGGAGTACTGCCTGGGCATCTGTACTTAAAGTCCCTAGGTCCCTGGGAAAAACCTTGTTAAGGAACAATAAATATATCTTATATTTTCTCTTTCTGCATTGATGTCTTTCATAATATTCTTCACAATAATGACAATCCATTTTCAAAATTCCCTCTGTTCTCCCCTTCCTATTCATTCTCCCAAAGAGGATGCTTTATCTCTGGAAACTCAAGGAACAAAGAACAATCCACCAGTTTTTCATTTCATTGAACTTATTTGAAAATGGTCTTTCCTGATTCCTAGATGCTGTCCTTCTGTTATTTGTCAATAGACAAAAGAATGTATTTTAAAAAGTGACCCATGACTTCATTATCACCACAGGTGAACGCTACACGATCTGCAAGCACATGCAGGCCATGGAGCTGGAGGAAAATAAAAGCATGTACTAAGAAGAAGCAACAGGGAGAAAAGTTGACTCTGAAATGCCCCAAAGGCCTACAGTGACCCACTAATTTGGAACAAAGCTCATGTCTCCGTAAGATTGGTTAACTTTGCATAACTTTGTGTCTTATTTCTCAAACTCCAAATAAATCATAAACTCCTCAAAAGCAAGATCTTAAACAGCCCATACATAGCACCTAACCCTGTTGTGCAGGCAAGAAAAAAGTCACACAAAAAAAGAGAGAATAAAAAAGGGGAGTAATTAAAGGAAGGAAGAAAAGGGGGCAAGAAGCAGAAGCAGCATGATTCAGGGTATGGCCAGACGTTCTTCAAGCATAGACAGGTGGCCGAGGCTTCAGCTCAGCTCTGGGTGTCTGTTGGCACCAGGCCTTCTGGGACAGGGCTTAAGCCCTCCCCGGACGCCTACTCAGAAATTAACGAAAAGGCACTTGATGGAGAGTTGGGGTTCCCAGTTCTGCACCATCTGCAGTGCTTCTGTGCAGAGAGCCAAGGGCAGCAAGTCCCCAGGGAAGACCGCTGCTCTTCACCAAGAAAGAAATAGGAAGCGCTGATTTGATATCAAACAAACAGCTCTTGTTTATTCACATGCATTTGTTGTTTTCCTCTCTTTGTGCATGTGCTACAATTCTCCCCAAACTAATTACCTAATTACAGATGGTGGAAGAATTTAAAGGATTAAACTGAGATCCCTCACACGTAATGTGGAGGTAAAGATGTTTATTAACTGCTCCACTGAAAAGCGATCCAACCCCTTCCACAGCAACTGAATCATTCATTAATCTGCCCCCCCCCCGTGTTTAACCAGTGCTAATCCCTCCAAGGTACCACTAAATACTACCGACCATTTGTACTAAGCTGTTTAATTAATCACATTAGCAGTCATGTGTTGACCCTCATCTCTTCTGCATGCCCTTCCTGCAATTTCCTGGAGAAAGAACTAGAACACACATTTCTCTCAGTGGTTACCAGGCACTTTGTAACCAATTATTCCTTTAAAATTGTAGTCACTAACATTTCCAACGAGAGAGGTCAAGTGGTGGCTATTTTTATTTTGACATACAGATGCAGCTGACAGTTTTGTTCTGCTCTATGTTTTGAAGAGGAAGACAGTAAGAGGTATACACAAGGTAGAACCACAGGTTCTAAAAATCAAAGATTCACCTAAATCAACGAACCTCTCTTCTTCAATGCCAGTGCCCTTGGGGAATGCAGTAGGCATCGAAAATCAGGGGACAAACAACTCCAAAAGTCTCAGTGGCATAGGCTTATATCTCACACACACGAATTCCAGCCTGGGTCTGAGTGACACTCAGCAATACAGTCTGCTTCAATACACTGGCTTGTCAGCAATACAGTCTGCTTCAATTGTGTGGCCCCATCACCCTCACACGAAGCCTCTTCACTGACAGGGAAGAGAATTGAAGGTTAGAGAATTGCAAGTGGGCTTTTCACTGTCTCTTCCTGGGGTGACAGATGTCATTTCCAAGACTAATCATACAGTCCCGCTCAACTGTGAGACTATGACACACAGTCTTTCGTGGGTCCAGAAGGAAGAGGAAGCAGACAACGGCACCTCCTATTAATGTTTACCCAAGAAGACGGAGGCCACTTGACTTTGCTTTGACTACTTACTATTGATGATAATAATTTATCCTTCTATGAGGAAAGTTAATTTACAAAGATTTTCCATTGCTTTATCTCATTTTCTGGTCATGTCTTATATGTGTCATATTCTATCTTGCAACTCGTGATAACCCTGATTAAACCACAAATAAGTATGAATTTAATAGAAGTGCCAACTTTACCACGTACATATTTCTTATTACATAACTTCTCAAAAGCCTTTTTAGTCTGAGTACTGGTTCCGGATTACAAAGACATTTTAAGATAGTGTGTGTGTGTGTGTGTGTGTGTGTGTGTGTGTGTAAATTTTCTTGTGGGGAAAGCCTGTAGTTTTCAATGGAGTCTCAAAACCTTTTCTCTCTCGTGTTCTATCGACCCCTTGAGGGTTAAGGCTGTTAATAAACTTTTGATCCTTCTTAGCATCGATTGAGTGCCCGGCATGGGCAAGTGAACAAAGGCCATTGAGGAAGGAATTTAGGAAAAGCAGGTGGGAGGGAGCAAAAGCTCTACTAATGACCAGGTGTAGATGTTTGGCAGTTGGAGGGATGGATCTGGGCCAGGAGGTCCAGCAAGAAGACATTAATGACTTGGAGAGCGGCAGGGAGGGTGCCTGGAAACTGAGTAAGGATACAGAAAGAAGCAGCAAGAGAAGAAGGTGACCACTGTGCATTTGCATTTTGGAAAATGCTAGTACAATGTCCTCCTCTGCCCCTGCAGGGAGAGAAGGAAAAGGGGAGGGGCTCGGAGAGGAGCACACCCTGACAGTAAGGCTGCAGACGGGACAGAGTTGGACTGAACTCCCTTAGCCACTTTACTCCCTTAGCCCAGGAGTGAAATGAGAAGCATCCTTCTCGATTTGCTTCAGATGGCGACAACTGCCCCCAATAGGAGCATCCACTGAATACTCACCTTTTCTAGGTGCATCACATGCTGTCTATTATTTTACCATTTGAAAATTGTGCAGTAAGAATGAACACAGAAATGTTCACAAATCAGCAAATATGCATTTAATTAATGATTTTAAATTAATCTTCTGTGCACATGCCACCCAAGTTCAAAATCAAAAGAATCTGACCAGAACTAGAAGGTCTCTGGATGTCCACTGCCTTCTTCCTACCCAACGGAAAGCACTGTCCTGCCATTATTCTAATACTGTTCTCTCTTGTCTGTTGCTTTCACCTTATCTTACCTATTAAAGTTCCCTAGCCAATAAGTATGCAGTGGCCATCATGTTTTAGGGACAAGATATCTGGGACATTGGATTCGATGCCTTGTCTCCACGCGCATGAGTAGCATGAGGCCCAGAGGGCCAGGTCTGCCTTGTTCCTAACTCCATTTTTTTCCAGAGCTCTCCTACAGGCACCTGCTAAGCAGTTCTCTCCTCTCTGAGAGAGCACAGCAGGGCTCATGTTCACATCTGCCACAGGCTTGTGTTTCAGGGAAGCCCATTTTACTCAGTTGGAGTTAAAAAAAAAAAAAGAAAGAAAATGAAAAGTCAGTATCAGGCCACCCAGTGAGCTGTTTACCTGTCTACACAGGCAAAAGCTGGCCTTGGGCACATTGTACTGGAGAGGCCCTGACTATTTCTATATGAATGAACCTTCATTTTAAAACATTGTTAAATCAAGAGGTTGGACAGGATCTCAGAAATCATCCTGTCAAATCCCCTGAAATTTGAAAGAGCAAGAAACTCAAGCCCAGATAAGGGAAGTAACTTTTTTAAGGTCACACAGATGTGATACTGTACAGGTAAATAAGGTCAGATAAATTAAATTCCTTAAGCATGTCAGGCACCTCACCAAAGGTGAGGTCACAATGGTGTTCCTTCTCATTTCCGGCTGGCCAAACCAATCAGTTCACACTCCATTTGGATGAGGTTCTGGGAAGCAAGCCAAGTCATTCCAGGGATTTAGATAAAGCTAACAGAAATAGGAGGCTCACTCTTCTCTAAGCCCAAATTTGAGCCTGGAGTTCAGCAATCCAGGCAAGGGTAGCTTGCCATTGTCCCTACACAAATGCATCAGAGGTCACTGCACAGTTATAATCTCTCACACCTACAGCACTCTACAGTTTGCAAAGCACTCTACAGTTTGCAAAATGCTTTCATGCCAGTTTTTGCACATGATTGACATAGAATTCCTCTAGGAAGGGGAATGACTGGCCATTTTATTCCTACTTTTTTTGGGGGGGGTACTAGGGAACTCAGGGGTACTTGGCCACTGAGCCACATCCCCAGCCCTATTTTGTATTTTATTTAGAGACAAGGTCTCACTGAATTGCTTAGTGCCTTGCTTTTGCTGAGGGTGGCTTTGAACTTGCAATCCTTCTGCCTCAGCCTCCAGAGTACCTGAGATTACAGGCATGCACCACTGTGCCTGGCCTTATTTCTACTCTTAAGGAAGACACTGAGGCATTATCTGAGACCCTAAAATTGGAAGAACCATGGTAAATGGCTCCTACTCCATAACCACACTTGGTGACAGGAGAGGAGAGAGCAGGAGACTATGCCACATGTTTTTCCTCCATTCCCTCATGAGATGTTGCTGAAAATATTAACTCTGTATCTCAATCATGTCTCTTTTATATGCCTCCAATATTAAAGGATCTCAGGAGAACTGTCTGATTTAAACACAATTTTATCTAAGATGAATTTTTAGAATCATAAATACCAATAAGTATGCCATTATTCTAAAAAGATTCGGACTGACATCATTTTTGATATGGCATATTTAATTCAGCATGACAGAGCTGCAATGAACTTTACAAGGTTTCCTGCCCCATCTCTCTCATTTTTGGGGGGTAAAGAAACTAAAGCCAAGAAAATAGGAGTAACTTTTCCCAGTTGACCCAAACAAATAAACACCAAAAACTCATGTCCCTTCCTCAAATTCCATGTCCCTTCCTCCCCACTGACCCATCTTCACTCACTTGTCCCCCCTTAGAGTGTCTCCCAACCTGACTTGCAGTTAAGTGGCTCACACAGAGCACGTTACTGGGATCCCCCAGCACCCGTGAAAGTGTTTTATCTGTAGCACTATGTCCCTGAGCCACTGTCTCCCCAGAAACCTTCCCCATGACATTTCCTCTCTTTGAGCCTGAGGTCCTGACTTGCGAAATGTCACTAATCCCTTTGCCTTCCCCCTCGTGCGATTGTGAACTATGAGCAGTAAGTGAAAAGGTTATTATCAATATTTATTATTGAATAATAATATGCAATAATAATGCAATAATAATGTGCAATCTTAGTGTGCCATGGTACCTCTCTGTGTCTCAGTTTTTCTGTCTGTTAAAGGGAGATACCATGGTCTTATGCCAAGCACAGAGTGATACCATAATGACACTTGGAGACATTAACATCCGCTGGGCTCTTCTAAATAAAATGCATTTGAGCTATTGATATCCTCATTAATTGAACATTCCTATTTCATTGATCTACATTAATCATACCTTTATTTATTCAGCTAGCATTAATTTGGCTCTTACTGTGTGCCCAGCACAATTAAGAGAGGAAAAAGCAGAAAAGCAGCAGAAGACCCAGTCCTGTCTCCAACAAGGAGACAGCTGCAAGACAAAATGCAAGACAGGGCCACAAACAAACACGTGGAGTGACTCTGAGAGGTTACATACAAGCATTTCCGTGGTGACTGGGAAGCAATGTCTCATTCTTAATTTGTCCTTTAGGAGGAAGGATTTTTCACTACATTTGGGACACAACAAAATGAAACAGAATTAGCATCTTCCTCTGTGCTGCTCCCAAAATCAGCACAAGGGAATTCTAGCCTGGCAGGCTTTTCTAGAAAGTCTCCCTTGCTTGACCCAGCAACACTGAGCAATTCTGTGAATCTCATGTTTCTGCCTATATTTTTTAGTACTTACAATTCCTTCTCCTTATCTTACAATTGTTTGTAAATCTACCTTTGCTTTGGCCAGTCCAGAAAGAAAAGCATGAACAATGGCATTCATTTCTCCCTCCCTATTGTTTTTTCCATCCACATTTACATTTTAACGACAAGGACCCAGGGATATTTATGGATGTAGACCAAACTGAATAAAACTGACCACCTGACAAAGAACTGGCTTGTCAATTTTCGCAGCCAAGTTCTACCCTCAACTTGTCCCTGTAATTCTCCTATTAGGGATGGACGTAAGCTAGCTATGTAACTGGCTAAAGCCTGATCGGATTTTACCCCACCCACAGAGCTGCTGGGAGATTGCAGAGAAGCCCCTCAATATTAATTTTAAGAACTCACTACGTAGACACATATACATGCTGTGAAACAAACAAAAGCAAATAAAGACAGAGTCTGGTCAAGGTGGTAAAGGAGTTGCCACTTAGCTTGAGTGACAGCCGTGATGAGCACTGTGCTGTTCCACTTCCACAGCCACCAGCTGCTCCAGGATCTCTCTGATCACTCCCAGTCCCGGCTGCAAAGCCTCACCATGGTCTGCCTTCCTGACCCGAACCATGGTCCACACTGATCCAACTTTACAATGCCTGCATCCATAGGATTCCAATTTAGGTTTTAAATTTAAAAATGCCTCTGGCCACTCTCCTAGACCTTCGGATCCAGGCCTGGAATGTGTGTTTTAAAGATGTTCTGTGACAGATTCTAATGTCCACTCCTGCTCGATACCTATCATGGAGTCAGAACCCTGTCTAACGCACACAGCAAACTGAGCTCCAGTAAAAAGACACCTACTAATTCAAAGCCACCCAGAGATTCCACCACTGAGAAAGGACTCACATTGCCTGGCGCTTACTCCAGGTCCTCCTCATTAGTACAACAGAGTTGACACAGAGAAGTAAAACTAATTCTTCTTACCAATCACCTTTCCTTTTTTAACAGAGGCCACAGCAGGAAAATATAATGCTCCAAAACCTTAAAGGTACACACCAACCATACTCAAAAGAGGATTTGATCTAAACATGCAACTCCATTTGAAAATTTGAAAACAAAAAACAGAAAGTACATGGTTTTGATTTTCTATTAAAACCATCCCTGAGAATTAGGTGAGAGATTCTGCCAATATTTCAACCTAGAAGACTACTTGAGGGTTTTATGAATAGCTGCTGTCATCCACGTGGAATTTCCTCTTTGCTTTTCAATCATGTATTATTATTTGAAATGTTTCGAAAATCACTTTTGAGATAATAAACTTGAAAAATCAAAGTCTCATATATTCAGGGGGTTTTATTACAAAATAAACAGCAAGGCAGGAGGAAATTGTTAGTGTTTCATTTTAGTTAAGACTTCTCATTTTGATGAAGGTCCTCAAGGGCAGGCAGCAATACAGACACATTTCAAATTGTGGCATTACACCAAAACAGAGATATTAAGGAAAAACACAATAAAAAATTGTGTTATCTACAAGTGGGAAAAGCAGGGCCCAGTCTGACTGGTAGCACAGCAACACTTAATGACACCTGGGCTGAGATCAGCATTCCTGTCCCTCAAAAAAATGCAGTGCAAGCCTACATCCAGAGGTCTTTAATAATAATCAAAAGTAGACACGTTTTATGCCTTTTGTGTTTCTTATACCCATGAAGTCAAAGTCTGATTCATTGGAATATGACTAAGGGAGATCCTTAAATTCTGACCAATTAAGACTGTGCCTTTTCTGACTTGGGGAAATGAAGTCAAGGACACAAGTCTATAAATTTGCTGATAGGCAGTAAATATTTAAAAAAGAAAAAGTGTGGGAGAAACAGGAGTGGGATGGGACTCATTCTTGGTTTTATATATATAACCATCTGAAATGATCTATTCTCATTAAGTCATCAAAAACATGAAATTGCATTCCAAAGATGTTTATTAAGAACCACTAACAACAACGTGAGAGAGGATCTATGGTTTTTATTCCTTTCCTATAAAAGGATACAACTATTACTGGCCTGGCCAAATTATTCAAGATAGACTAAATCTTGCTGTATTAACAAAGTAATCCCAAAATCTCATTAGCTACTGCATTAAAGCTTTTTTGTTTTGTTTTATTCTGGTTTTGGTCACTCGAAGTCTGATTTAAAGTCAATTATCTGTCTTTGGCAGCTCTCATTCCTGGTTCCTTCCACTTTTCAATTCCATCACAATAGAGTTCCTCCTTTAAAATGCATGTTCAGAAGAGGCCAATGCATGGACTCAGGAGAGCTCCCAACTCTCCCAACTGTTCTGGCCAAATGGGGCACAGCATGTCTCCTCACCTTCCCAGTGTTGAGGACACAGGCACATGGGTTAAAATGAACTGGAGAAATATTATCTCCTTGAGCTGGAGATATTATAAAATGATCTAGAGATATATTATCTCCTTGAGCATCCAGGAAGAGAAATGGTAACCACAACATAGCATTGTATCTGCTGCAGGGGCAAATAAATGTATTGGGAAATCAGATGTAGAAGAGAGTAGCATCACTTTGAGTTCTCCCAGGCAGGTAAGATTAGAACTGCCTTCAAGAATAGATGAGATGAGGTAGGGAAAACAGCTTGAACAACATGGAAGGAACACTTACCAAAGCACCAAAGGCAGGGGGGAGGGTCATGTTTTTGGATAACATTAAGAAAAGAAGCCAGTGAATAATGGCAGCCAGAGATTCACAAGCAGCTGGGGACCATCTTTTGAATTACAGAAAAAGGAACAAGAATACTTTTTGGTGGAGCAGTGATGTAGTATTGGAAGCCACAACTGTCAGGTAATACTAGGTATGAGCGAGATGTCCAATCCAGAAAGCTAGAGGTCACCTGTTTTCCTGAATTCATTCCAGTGTGCCAATTATCCAAATGTTCACTAATCTTTCTTTATTATACTTTCTGCATAGATCTCAGATGCACATATTGCCATAGGTGTCCACTAGTTCTGCCTTATTCCAGACCCTTAAGATGGCTTATTTGCTTCTATGGACTCAATGCTCATGTCCCTACAAAACTCTTACGTCGAAACAATAATTCCCAGGGTCATGGTATTCAGAATTTGGATTCAGAATTTGGGAGCTGATTAGGTCCTGAGGATGGAGCTCGAATTATGGGTTTAGACCCTTCTAAGAAGATGAAGGAATTCTTCCCTCTCCTCACCATGTGAGCACACAGCAAGATGGTGGTCTGCAAGCCAGGAAATAGGCTCTCGTCAGCAACCAACCAGGCTGGCACCTTGACGCTGAACTTCTAGCTCCAAGAACTGAGAAATGTCTCAGTCACTTCAGCAGCCCAGTTAGTAGGCTTTCTATAGCAGCCCAACTGACTTAGACACCTGGTCTCTTGCCATAGCACTTTGGTGGAGTCCCTCTAGTCTCTTTCCCTGTCCTTATACACTTGGCACTGTGAACCAAGCTGTATTCCAGGGGTACAGTGCTTGCTCAACTGTGTCCATACCTACTGTACACTGTACCCATATCAAACCACTTTGTGCTTTTGTGAAATTAGCAGGTTTTTTTTTAATCACTCAAACACTTACATATACAGCTCCTTTCCCATAAAAGCCTTCTTGTCTTAGTGTGTTCTCTGCTGCTATAACAGAAATCTAAAAACTGGGCAAATTATAGACAATATAACATTGTTCAACTTATAGTTCTGGAGTCTGGGAAGTCCAAGATTGAGCAGCTGCACCTGGTGAGGGCCTTTAATCTTTGTCACACCCTGGCAGAAGGGCAAGTGAGCAAGTGTCCCATAGACAAAAGGTGGGAGCAAGAGAGCACATTGGAGAAAGAGCAAGGAAGAGCTGGCTTTTCTGATAAGGCTACTCCCTCCATGGCAGCACTAACCCATGACCTCCTCATCTCCTAAAGTCCTACCTCTTAACACCATGTTGGCAACTGAACTTCAACATGAGTTTTGGAGTAGGCACTCACAGCCTAGCTGCTTTCTACTCTTTCCTGCTCAAAAAGTCCTGTTTATTCTGCAAAGCTTCTTTGTATAACGTCTTCCTTCTTATTCTATCAGTAGTTAATAATTCTCTCCTCTGTGCTTTTAAAAAATTAGTTTCCATAAGCTTCCATTTGTTGATATTTGTTCATGCCCTAGAGAGGGCTCCATATATAATGTGAACTCCACTGAAAAGGGAAAACGTGCCTTCTTCATCCTGCATTATTATTATTAATAGTGAAAATGAGGTAAGACAGAACATTAGTTAGGAGGAATATGAGAAGAAAAATGTTACTGTCTCAGTGAGGCAGAATTCTTTAATAATGCCTAACGGTCACCAAGACCTTATTCTGGGCCAGGCACTGTGCTAAATGCATTAATATATTATCTTATTCAATACTCATCAAAGTCCCTTAAGAAAAATATATTATTCACGGTTTAAAGATGAATAAACTGAGGCACACAGGGATTAAGCAACTCACTCAGGGCCGTCCAGCAACTAAGCAACAGAGCCAGCATTTGAACCAAGCAATCAAAAATAGAACTACACTAAAGCGGCTCTGTGGTAGGAGAAGCAGCTCCTATATTAGGATCAATGGCAACAGCACAGACAGCAATTAAGACAACACGAAAGCAAGAGAGAAGATGGAATGGAAACAAGAGCACACGCATAAATTAAGTTCCTTACCCTTGGTGATTTGAAATAGGCTGAGTAAGTGTTCACAGGAGTGGTATATTAAGTACATGTTTCTAAATAAAAACCGTAATTTATTAACTCTGTGCTGTATCTTTAGTCAGATTCATAGATTTGACATCTTGAAAATAAATACCTTCTTGTGATAGAGAAAAATACTAAACTAGGAAAACAAAAGGAATCACCACTGGTAGTTATAAAAATGTCCTGGGATATGATAAGAAAACACCTTGAAGGACAAGTTAAACACAAATATAAGCAGCTACTTGACCTTTTTAAAATAAATACCTTTCCACTTGTATTAAGTGCTTAAGTGTCTCTATCAAATTGGTAATGCATTTATTATAAGTTTATGGTAGATGTTCCAGCCTGTGATATAGGTTGTAAGGCAATTTAAGTTGCGGGCAAGGGTGGATAAAGGAAAGAGAGAGGGAGGAAGAGACAACCGGCTCCAATTCAATTCTCTCCAAGCACTATGCAGTAAAGCTCCTCCTGGCAGCATGGACAGAGGCCCATGGTGAAAACACAGCACAGATGTGGGCCTCCTTCTGATTAGCTCCATCTCATAGCACAGACACACACACAGAATCAGGTAATGCCACCATACCAGGGAAAGAACAGCACTGTGGGAGCACCTGAAGGGCACCTGAGAAAGACCTGGCAGTACAGGGGCTACTGAGAGGAGGTACAATCTGCACTAAGACCTACAGGAAGAACTTTCTTACAAGGAGGTGACCGGAAGGAAGCATCTCAGCAGAGGGACACGAGCAGTAGCACAGGAAGAACACGGGCGGTCACAAAGCTGACCAACGACTTAAAACAAACACGCTCGATTAGTGAAGCTAAAGCAAGAAGAAAGAGAGCAGGTAGCAAAAGATGGGCGGAGCAGCGAGCAAGGACTAGAGCAGGAGGCCTCCGGTAGACGCGGGAGGGAGAGCTTCTCAAGGTCACTGAGGAATTATTGAGAATTTCAAACAGGAAATGACCTAAAGAAATGTACATTTTAGAAATCGCTGTTTACAGTCTGGGCAGATGAAGATGGGAAGTAATATTGGGGTTGGGAACAATTAGCAGACTACTGTGACAATTCAGACAGGACTTGCTGGTGACAGGGACTAAGGGGGCAGCCTAGGAATGGATACTGTGGGAAGATGAGGAAAAGTATTCACTAGAGAGACCCAACAAGACTTGAGGCTGATTACGTGTGGGCCTGGGCTCAGGGAAAAATGGCAGATAATGCCCAGGCTTTGGCTTGCAACCCTGGGACGGCGACATTCAACAAAATGAACAACACACAGGGAAACACAGGTCTCCAGACCAAAGAAGTGTTCAGCCTGGACACCGCCCCTCCAATTGCTACGGGACAGCTACAGGGACACATCTTCCTGGCTGGACGTTTGGGGCTATACATCCACTAAGGAACCATCAGATGGAAATGAGACGTTAGGCAAATAGGCAGACATGATAATGAACAGGATGCATTGAGAAGGGAACCTGGAAATCAAATTCTGAAAAAAAAAACAAACCCCAATATTGAAAGGACAAGTTCAAGGAAATGAGCCCAGGAAACACGCACGGTAAAATAGACAGCCAGAGAGACCAAAGGAAAACCAGAGAGGTTGACATGGTGGACAGCAAAGGAAGAGCTCATCACGTTTACCACATGCTTTTCAGAAGTCAAGTAGGGAAGAACCCAAAAGCATCTGTTAGATCAATACCAGTGGATCACTGTTCCTGCGCAAACACACACCAGCAATGAGAGCTGTGCAGTGGGATAATAGGTGTGCCAGGAAGCCTATGATGGGTTGGGATGAAGTATGTGTTCACAGCTCTTTCAAGAGAGGAGTGTATCACAACTGATGCGCTCAGGAGATGCACGGGCCAGAGATATTTTTTTGTTAAGATGCAAAATCTTAAATACATTCACCTGAAACCAGGAAGGAGCTAGGAAAATAGGTGGGGTTATAAATGAAGGTGAAGAGGAGGGGTAATTAAAGCATAGCTCCCCGAGAAGGACAAGAGAACAGGCAGGGAGCCAGCAAAGGCACTGTAATAGGAGGCAATAACAGAAGAAATACAAATAACAAAGAAATTTTCCTTTGCACAACAAACTCATGATTTTCATCATCAAACAACCAGTAGCAAAAAGGCCAATTTGGCATCTAGGGCCAGAGAGTTTCCTTCCTCATGTAGGTTTTCACTCTACCCATAGCCTTTGAGCACAGTAGGACACAGAAGCCTAAACAAGAGGAAGACAGATCAAACCTCAGATCTACCAGACACCTATATTATGGCTTCTAAACAAGCCACTTGACCTCACATGCCTTTGAATATGAACAGATTCCTTTATTTACCAACTCGGTCTCAGTAAAGTCTAAAGTGTGTCTCACTTCTGTTGAAATGAACCAGAAAATGTCTAGAGAACATAATTCCAAGTATTGATTAAGTGCTGCCTCCTCAAAGGTTGTCACTGTACTGGAGAGATGAAGAATAATTTCTTACATTTGAGTGGCATTTGACGAGAGATTATTGTCCTGCACTCAGAACGCTTGGAGGATGGTTCCAAATGCAGAGTCCTAGAGCCAATCCTGAGATTAATTTTCAGTGGATTGGGGATAAAGCCTAGAAATCCATATTTTTACCAGGTTTCTTGGTAATGCTAGAGGTACACTTGGAAATGCAATACTGTATACATCACATAGCAAATCTTCTCTCATATTATCTAATTTAATATGCATAGTAGGTGTTAAAGCACTCAAAGTAGTAAAAGATAAAATAAAAACAAACACTGACAGCTTTCTCAGTAATAGAGTCCTTGTTCATTCATGCACTGAATCAGGCAAATTGTAGCCATTGAGCAGGCACCATGCACCAAACCTCATATTCAGCAAATGGGACACAAATTTGGTTTGATTTGGAGATTTTCCTTAGGTACTCAAAATCAACAGATGACCACAGTTCAATTTGACAAGTGCTCTGGCACATTTCTGACACATCTCATGGCCAATATACACATGATGTTGTGGAAGCATAAAGGATGGTCTTGATTAGATGGGTTGAAGGCACAGGTATCTGCCACTGAAAGGGTTTCACTTCATCAATGGAAGCTAGATGAGGAAGCCACAGAAAGATACTAAAGACAGAAGGAAGCATAAGTAGCGTATGGGTGATACTGACCCAGACCCAAGCAAAGACTCACCCCTCACTAATGTGGGAATAGACCCACTCCTAAAACCAGAAGAGGACTCAGATGAAAGATTCAATGATGGGAAGCCACCAAAGATATTTTAATAAGAAAGTATGTAAACAGAGAAGTCAAATTCAGAGGAGGGCACTTAAGAACACTGGATGGTTGGAGTGCTAACACATGCAGGCAGGTAAAGGCAAGAGGCACAGCAGGATTCTCTGTAGTCTCAGCTGTAAGCAGTTTATGCTGCCATTTATGTGGTCTAGAAAAAGCAGAAAACACGTAAGACATTTAGTGCAGTGGGTAAGTTAGTCACGTGGAAGCTCAGAGAATTCAGAGAACAAATAGAAGGGACTGATGAGGTAGTATCCAGAGGAGACAGATGCATGCACTGTTAATTTTTTTAAATTCTGGATGATAGACTAGGATTGTAGCTCAGTGGCAAGGCACTTGCTTAGCAGGCACAAGACTGTGGGTTTTATTTTGAACACCAGCAAAAATATTTAAGAAAGTCTGGATGAACATGCTGAGATGCTCCAGGAAAGTCTACCTTGACAATGAGAACAACTACTGTCAATAGGGGTAGGGATAGTTCTTGTTTTGAGATATATCTACAATGAAGGAGAATGTATGAACCAGTATAGACTCATTTCTATTGCAAATTACCACACGTTTTTCAATGGCTTAACCAATAAGGTTGATTTCTTCCTTCCATCGCAGTCTCATGCATTTGTTCAGGAGGGGATATTATTTGCTTTAAGCAGTCATTCAGGAACCCTGGCCTTCTTCTATCTGGTGACTCCTCCATCCATCAGATCCTAAGTGTCCTACCATGGATCCTCTCCGTATCACCAATGGGAAAAGAGAGTTCATGGAAGACCATGTTCACAGTTTTCAGGAGATCATGCTGAGAGTGGCTTCCTCTACTCACACTCACATTCCACTAGGAAGAACTCAGTCACACAGCACCCACCGTGGTATGCTTGGGCTTGGCATTTAGCCATGTGCTGGGAGGAAGGGACACAGGTTGGTGGAGCCACAGCCACCTCCTCTGCTGCCGAAGGTTACAGAGTATTCTTTAGCCCAGTGAGGGTCAGCATGGTAACTGCCTAAGGCAACCAACAACAGGAAAGAGGACATTTCATTTCATTAAAGGACAAATGTTAACATAGGTCATACAATTAAAAGCAAAAAAACATTTTTTAGAAAATGGTGATATAAAGCAGTACTGAAGGAAAATGCACATCCCTTCTGAACCCTTCTGTCCAGGGCCAGTTTTAATGGATGAAAGTTTGAGCCAAGGACATGGTCAGCAAAATTTGAAAGAAAACTTTTCCTCCACTGCTGAAGAAGGAAGATGGTGCCCACA
Organism: Geosciurus inauris; assembly: GCA_004024805.1. NCBI lineage: Eukaryota > Metazoa > Chordata > Mammalia > Rodentia > Sciuridae > Geosciurus > Geosciurus inauris. The sequence continues at coordinate 57,721 of PVHX01004879.1, read as the reverse complement.
ATGGCCCTGACAGAAACATCAGCAGCTCACTGACTCTTAACCACTCCTCCCTAAGCTTTTCCACACATATTTCCTATAGCAGAAAATGTTCATTTAAAGAGACTCATAGTCCTCTGGACTCCAGATGTGATTAGCCCAAGAGCTAACATAAGGAACTCTATAGAGGGCGTTAAGCCTGGAAGTACCCTAAATACAGACAGGACTCTCACCATCGTAAAACAGGAACAGTCCCACCTCCAAGCCAGGGACAGTGCTGGACACCAAAGACAGAACTGCACAGCTGTTGTGTTGGTCAGTTTTCTATCACTGTGACCAAAATACCTGACAAGAACAACTTGGAGGTAAGACATTTATTCTGGCTCATGGTTTCAGAGATTCAGTCCATGGTCAGAAACATCATGGCAGAAAGGCATAATAGAAGAGTAACTCAGCCCATGGCCACTGGGGCAGGCGCGGGGGAGAGACATTTCTTGAGGAAGACGCTTGGTTGAAGATTAGCCCTTGCAGGGCACCCCCAGTGACCTACTTCCTCCAGCTGTCCCACCTCTTAATAGTCTATTGAGCTATACATCAATGAGTCCACTAAGGAGAGCAGAGCCTCCATAGTTCAATTATTGCCTCACCTCTGAACCTTGCTTTGTGGGGGACCATGCTTCCAATACATGAGTGTTGGGGGACAGCCAGATCCAAGCCACAACAACTGGCATGAGTCAGTAGGGTATGAGACCCTCTTCCTCTCCTCCATCAATAATAATACAGCAGCACTGGTTGAAAGCTCACTAGGTACCAGACACTCCACTTAACACTTACATCTAAACTCCAAACAACTCTGAAGGAGATATTTTTATTATCTATATTTTGCAGGTAAGAAATCTGACACCCAGAAAGGTTAAGGTAACAGACCCAGTTAACCAGCTCACAGGTGTTAAAATACAGTTCAAACTAGTCGACTTTGATAGTGCTTTGAGAACTGTGTTCTGCTTTTGATGACATTACATTTCCTTGGTGTAACAATAAAAAAAACAATTTGCAAACAGCATTTGTGATGAAAAAAAATGTTTTATAATGTTGGCATCCTTTGACTTTTTATTTCGTTTTCTTCATAATTTCCATGAGCTTACAAAGTATAGATCCTTTTCCTGGTTTACTTTTAGCTCCCTTCTTTCCCAAGCCTCAGAATTGGGGTGTTCCCCTGCCTTGTGTTTCATGAGGGCTCCTGGGTATTTATTCTCCCTCCATTACTAAGCAATAAGTCTTTTATTCTGGCAAAAGGGAGGGGATGGGAGAGAGATTCAAAAAGTTGCATATTAGTGTTTTAAAGTCAAGGTACTGTTTCTCCAAGCATTGACAATATTTTATGTCCATTATGCTTTAGTGTGTTGGATACGAAGCAGTAAGTGGCCTGCTTACACAGTGGCCAGGAGTAGTATGGAATAGGACAGGCAGGACTGGACACAGCATATAGGCTCGAAATGTTTGTGAGCAAGATTTGATCTTGGGGATGCAGAGAAGATTTAAAAAGGGGTGGGGGTATTCAGAGTCAAGTGCTGAGCTTCTGTCAATGAGCACCTCTCAGACATCAGTGTGAGCTCTTCAGATTCCTCCTCCCAGACAGCCCCAAAGTCCAGCTTATAACAAGACCAATAACTCACTTCTTGGTCTTGGAAACTACTTGTTCAATTCTCTTAACTTCAGGGCCAAAATGAGTTGTTTATTATTTGTAGCAAATCTATATATTTAAAAAAGCCATTACAATCTATGGTCAGTTCCAAGGATGGTAACTTGTTTCCTAATAAATTGGCACATGAATAGTGCCCAAATTTCTGAAAATTTTTACGTAAACCAAATGTACACAGGTAGCCATTTTAAAATGATTTTCCCACAATACTTATTAAATATCTCCTTTGACAAATCCCTGCATTGGGAGCCCATGAGTGCGGGTAGAGACCTTCAGAAGGCAAACATGAACTGGAGGCTTGGCAGTTTCAAAACATTCAAGCAGAATAGTCTGTCAAAGAAAAGAAGCATTGATAATATGCATCACTCTCCATGTAACCTTGGGCCAAGCAGCTAACTTCTCTGAAACTCCAGGTTTCTCATGTTATAAAACAAGAGTTTATTTATTCAACAAATCACTATAGACTGATTCACAACTGGCTAAACTTCCCACAACTCCAGATGGATTGCTGGCACAGGGAATGGACCTTTAGTTTCCTTATTACAGTTCAGATATGGAGATTAAATCATCTTCTTAAATCTCTTAGCAAGGCGTAAGTGGTCACTGCAAGCTATTTCCCTCTTTATTATTACTGATGGAACCCATTTTACACGTAGCATTGAGAAGGAGGCCAAGAATACAAAGCTGTGGACCCATGCAAGTCTATGCTCAGGGAGTTCAGTTTGTAAAAAGGAGGTAAATCAACACAAATGTGTGATAAAACAGAGGAGATGCACTAACAGAGTCTGTTCCAGCTTCCCAGGGGGTGCAAAGAGGAAACATCAAATTATCTCTGGAGAGAAAAGTCTATATGTACAAGGCCATGGATTTGATGGCCTCAGAACGAAAAAAACAAAAATAAAAAATTTTTTCGTAAGTCCAGTGTTAAGCATAAGCAGCATGGAGGCTTGGACCAGATGTCTAGGAACTCCTTGAGGCTTAACCTTCTAACTCTGAAAATTGTTCGTCTAGAATTCTGTATTGTGGCCGTCATTTTTTAGCATCCAATATCCAGGGGGCATTCATTCATTAAGTTTTCACCCAAAAAAGCGGTTAGGAATTACTGAATAACACCATTCTCCCACAGAACCAAACAAAAATCCCTTACCAGTGGTGATTCTGGGGTTTAGGAAACATAAGTCCTACCGTTGGCATTTGCAATGCACCCTTTTCACAAAAAAAGAAGAAAGAACAAGAACAACAAAATCATGCACAGTCAGGGAAGGGGCCAGCTGAAACTCAGACTTTTGGGTCGCAATTGCACCTCTCTCCTTTTAAACCAGGAGCCAGCGCCCGGTCATTTGACTGAAAGCAAAGGAGCTAAACGCCACCAGCGCAATTTCAAAAGCATCTGTGCCTGGCTAGAAAAAGAGTCTTTGAGCCAAGGACCAGCCTAAGGGTCGTCGGGAACCGAGGTTCCGGAGTCCCAGCACAGATCCCTTGACCGCCTCAGAGGATGTCGCAGTGCCTGGGCTGAGATGCCTACACGGTTGGTTTTCTTTTTTTTCTTTTCTTTTTTTTTTGGGGGGGGGGGTGTTCTTTTTTTCTCTCCAACCCCAGACTCAGCTTCCCTCCTGGAGTCTGTCCTTGGGTGACAAGGAACACGGAACGCGGGCGAACTGTGTTACAATCAGCTCGGTTACAATCAGCTCGGAGGAGATTGGGGAAGAGGGTGAAACCGCGCAGTAGCGCGGTACAGCGGCGCCGCGCCTCTCCAGCGCCTCTCCAGCGCCTCTCCAGTGCTCCCCGCCCGCGCTCACACCTACGCTCCTGGGGGCTGTGTGCGTTCTGGTGCGCGGGGGCCGGGCGAGGTGGAGCGCACCAGAGACCCGCCCCTGATCCCTCCCGCTCCGACTGAGATTGGCAGAGCCCGGGCACCCACTCCAGCCAATGAGCGAGTTCCGGGGCGGGCCCTGGAGCCGCTGCTCCCGCTACTTAGAGTCGTCCGCGCGGCTGTAGGAAAGCAGAGCCCAGCCCGGACTGCCCAGGTGGAGCAGCCAACTCAGCCCGCGAAGACAGCAGCGCACCGGCAGGGCGCCGGCACCGCACCGCAGGGTTTGGCGAGGGGTCGAGCTGAGCCACAGCCTCACGCGCATCCCAGGACCCACTCGCCACCACCGTCTCCGCAGCACCCATGGGGAACTGGAGACTTTAAAGGAGTTTGGGGTTTCAGGAGCAGGGAAATCACCGGTACGGAGAAGCGGCTTTCTTTGCATCGGAAACGTTCTTTTTTTCGTCCGATTGTTTGGATCGTGTGTTGGGTAGGAAGAAGGGGGTCTTTGGGCTGAAAGTGAACCTCTGCGCACACACACACACACACACACACACCCCGCACTAATATTCTGCACTGGCTTCCCCTATCCTTTCCGGGTCTCTTTGTTAGGTTATTTTAGACAGAGAAGCCTCGCCCTGGCGCAGTCCGATTGGCTCTGCTGGGTTAAAGGCGAGGAAAGTAAGGGGCACAGTGCACCTGCCTGCGTGGGCAGGTGTGCCCGGGTGCTTGAGTATAGGTGCATCAGCAAGGGTGCAAGCTTGGTTTGGAATTACATACGAATGGGGGGGGGGGGTTCAAGTGCCAACGTGTCGTCGCGAAGGTTTGTCATTGTGGGTTTGCCAGCTTATCACTGTGCACAGTTTTGCTGGCATCTAGTGAATACCTGCGAATGTGTCCTATTGTCATTGTGTGAGCCTCGGTCAGGGTTTGCGACCTAGGGCAAAACTGGGAGGTGGGCTGGAGAGGGTAGGGGCTTAATTGTGGGAGCAGCTTTCTTTAAGCTCTCAGGCCTCAAACGTCCCTTCTGCCTCCCATCCTCGGTCCTTCCTTGGGCGTCTGTCTCCCACGCTGCCACAACCCCTGTTCTCCTCCCTACTGGGACCTAGCATGATCGCCAGCCCGTCTGCATATTCTCTTGTGGGAGTTAGAACAGGCTTCCCGGACAGGGTCGGAGGCGGTGTGGTGGCATCCGCTCTGGCCCGTGGGACTGGTGGCTTCTGCATCTCCTTCCCCACCCCAGGGAGGCACAGAGAACTCAGCTGGCGCAGGTGACAATAGTACGGCGCGTGGGCGGGCGGGCGGGCACGTCCCAGGCGCACTGTTCATCTTGGAGGGACGTTAGAGTCCCCCTGACTCTGATGGTGTTTCTCCTTTGCTTCTGCAGATCCCAGTTCCTGGCCCTGGCCTCGCCGCGTCATTGATGGGCAACCAACTGGACCGCATCACCCACCTCAACTACAGCGAGTTGCCCACAGGGGACCCGTCCGGGATTGAGAAGGACGAGCTGCGGGTCGGGGTCGCCTATTTCTTCTCGGATGAGGAGGAGGACCTGGACGAACGCGGGCAACCCGACAAGTTTGGCGTGAAGGCCCCCCCAGGCTGCACCCCCTGCCCAGAGAGCCCTAGCCGCCACCACCACCACCTGCTGCACCAACTAGTCCTTAACGAGACTCAGTTCTCCGCCTTTCGGGGCCAGGAATGCATCTTTTCCAAAGTGAGCGGCGGCCCTCAGGGCGCGGACCTGAGCGTCTACGCGGTCACAGCGCTGCCTGCGCTCTGCGAGCCCGGCGACCTGCTGGAGCTGCTGTGGCTGCAGCCGGCTCGGGAGCCGCCCGCGCCCGTCCCGCACTGGGCGGTATACGTGGGCGGTGGGCACATTATCCACCTGCACCAAGGCGAGATCCGCCAGGACAGCCTGTACGAGGCGGGCGCAGCCAACGTGGGCCGGGTGGTGAATAGCTGGTACCGCTACCGCCCGCTGGTGGCCGAGCTGGTGGTGCAGAACGCCTGCGGCCACCTGGGCCTCAAGAGCGAGGAGATCTGCTGGACGAACTCGGAAAGCTTCGCCGCCTGGTGCCGCTTTGGCAAGCGGGAATTCAAAGCCGGAGGGGAGGTGCCAGCCGCTACGCAGCCCCCGCAGCAGCAGTACTATCTTAAGGTGCACCTGGGGGAAAACAAAATCCATACTGCCAGGTTTCACAGCCTGGAAGACCTCATCCGCGAGAAGCGCCGCATCGACGCCAGTGGCCGCCTGAGAGTGCTCCAGGAGCTGGCCGACTTCGTGGACGACAAGGAGTAGCCTGCCTGCCCGGCCTGTCTCCGGCGCCAGACTCCCTTCCTGTCTGTGACGCTGGGCTTCGTGGCCGGCAGTTCTCGACCCCCAACCCCCGCGTGCGTCGGACCGCCGCCGGTGGTCAGTGCGCGGGCTGCACCCTCGCACCCCTCCGGCAAGCGGCAGGAAGTCTCAGGAACTGACCCCGGGACTGAAAGGGCGCTGCTGTGCGCGCCTGGCTGAGAGCCCCAGTGGTGGTAACGGTGTTGGGAGACCCCAGAGAGTGCTTTTCCCTTGAGTTGTAAAGGGAAGAAGGGAAACGGGCAGAGGGGAGCGGGGACGTGACCTTTCCGGTGAGTCAATGGTCAGTGGCTTGCACCTGACAGGGAAACTACCCATTACTAAAAAGGGACCTTCACCACCCCAGATGTGCACATACAGGCCAATTGGAGGCGAGGATTGGTCTTTTCAGGGCACAGTTCACCTCCTCTATGAATGTGTCCCCAGAATGCAGGATTTCCAAGAAATCGAGCCTGCCCCTTGTGTACTTGTGAATAGAGCACCTCAGGACTCTGGGTTATCCTGAGGCTGCCTGGGACTCTTCCAGCTCTCCAGCCCCAGGTCTCCTGACTTTATTCCAGGCTCTGGGCTAAGCTAGATAGTTTTTGCTTCCTGTTCTTTGCACCAGAGGAAGCAGACAGCCACCCCACCTGCATTTGTCTGTGAGTCTCCCTCCCTGGCAGAAGGGAAGCCTTCAGGTCTGGGAGAACAATAGCATGGCTAATTGGACGCCGAGAGCAGGCCCCACCTGGGAAAAGGAAATAGTTCACCTGGTGTCTGGGAACTTGAATGGGTGCAGAAGGGCGCTTATTGTTCTGAACCCTTGATTACTCACTCCCTCCTCGGGCTGCATTTCAAAAATAGTCATATTTTTAAAGGGATCAGAGGAGTGGGAGGGGAAGGACACGGCAACATTCCAGAAACCAGCATTCTGACAACACCATAGCCAGTATATTTAGTTTGGCTTTTCCTAACATAGAAATCTTAGAAGGTGGGGACATGGAAATTAAGTTTTAAAAAGCAAGAGCAGTTTTCCAACTATGTCAACAAAGCTTATCGTGTTGATGTTTTTATTGACCATTTTAGCAACATGCTAATAAAATTTCAAATTGAAATTTTTATTTTCATGGCTTTAATCCATGATAGTTTAAATACTGGGGGCCATTAAGAGTGGATTTAGCTAAGAGCTTAGCTAACATTGCCTTTTCACTCTGTTTTTTTCTCAAATCTTATGAGAATTCTGTTTTTGAATATTGTAGTTAATTTTTTGGCTTAAACAGCAGCCCTAGTAATGGTGGAGTTGTTGATTAATGTGTATATTGTACTGAATTTCTGTCAGTTCAAGGGTTTACTGCTTTGGTGGATATCACTAGCAGGTTCCATGATGGTTCTTTTCTCCATGTTGTATACCATTCCCATTTCACATTTGCATTTCTTTTTTCTTTTTTTCTCTTCTCCTGATCTCCTTAAAAAGGAATCTATTTAGGGAGGCTGAGACAGGAGGATCGCGAGTTCAAAGCCAGCCTCAGCAATGGCTAGGCGCTAAGCAACTCAGTGAGACCCCGTCTCTACATAAAACACAAAATAGGGCTGGGGATGTGGCTCAGTGCTCAAGTGCCCCTGAGTTCAACCCCCAGTACCAAAAAAAAAAAGGAATCTAGAGTTTGTGTCTCCCTGCTTCTTTAGCTAGTCCCACAGTTCATTCCTGAAAACAGGGGATAACTCAAAGAATCGGGACAAACATGTATTTTCCAAAATATTAGGGTTGTGTGGAACTCCTTCCTTGAGCAAGGGTTTACAAACTTCTGTCCTTGGGCTGCAGCCCCAGTCTGACTGATTGTTAGTGACTGATTGTGACTTGGCTCTGTGTATTAGACACCTTACAGAATCTGTCTCTTTTGAGGGAATTTGTCAAATAATGGTGTTTAGCTAATTGTTGCAAGCAATTGCGTAATAACAGCTACAATTTAGTTGGACAGCAAATATTATGGCCAAAGCCAGTTTTTGGCATTTCAAAAATAATGCAATAAAAACTAGTCGAGGTTAGCTGAGACTGAAAATGCCTTTTCCATGGTAAGTGATTCATTTCTGTTGTGTGTGTGTGTGTGTGTGTGTGTGTGTGTGTGGTTTTGTTTTGTGTTTTGTTGGTTTTTATTCCAGATTCATTTCCTGACCTTGAATCAAAAGGTCATATCAATGAAATATGAACTAAAATATTTTTCTTAAGCCTACTGAGTGATTTATTTTTTGAAAATGTTTAAATGTATATGCTTCTCTTTCAGCACATGCAACAGCAAAACTTTTGTAATAACTATCTTAACTTAGCATGTATGGAGAACTGAAAGTCATCTATTTCCCTAACTTATTCTTCTCAATAACAGATGGCAGATCATAAACTGAAATTCTTTATTGTATCCACATACTCCATATTCTTTACTGTGTCCTACTACTGTATCTTGGCTCCCTGCTGTATTAAACACCATCCTAAGTACTTGTTCTAACAGGAGTTCTTATTGACATTTTGTCTACCACCTGTCACTCAAAAAGTGGGATTTCTGCAAAAGAAATCAATCAGTCTCTATCTTACCTAATACTGAAATTTATTTCCTTTGATGGCACTTAATCTAATGGCTCTCTTAGGAAGAGTGTCACTTTAATAGAGGAATTGTTTACCAGATTCATACTTCCTGAAAGTAGATGGCAATAAAAATAAGAGTTGGGCAGTTAAAGTAGATTCATTATTGTATTGGTGTATTAAGGATCTCTTTGGTAATAATACTTCTTATAGATTCACCATAATAAAACACTGCTTACAGAAGGAACTTAAAAGATTTATAAGGATTCTCAAATTCCTTTGAAATAATTTTCATCTCTTGCTCAATGCTGGTAAGAACTAATGGCAAAATAACTCTAATAATAATGCATCTAGGAGTTTTATCCTGGAAAAAAAAAGTATGTTTTTTAGGGTGTTATTAAGGATGTTATTGAATCCAAGAAGGTGAAGGAGTTCCCTTTGTAGATGGCACAGGTACCCCTGCTCTTATTGGGGTGAATGCACTATTTCTAGATTGTATCAAAGTTACAGAAATGAAGCCACAAGTCTATTTACATTTCGATATAGACCAGGAATTTAACTCTAGTCTTACTTGTCCTCAGGGGACTCTGGTGTGATAGTCACCTCCATGAGGTAGAGATTGTCTCTACTCAACGTTCTTCAGTGCAGAGGCAAGGTCCTGTTTTCTCCATTCTGTCTCCACTTTCAAGGGGCAATTCGGAAAAAAAAAATTACTACTTTAAAAAAAAAGTAAAAAGACATACTTCTAAGAGTGCTTTACTACATATTTTCTTGTTTTTTTTTTTTTAAAAAAAAGAGGATTGGGCATACTTTCTAGTAAAACTGAGCCTGAAATGGTGTTATTTTAAAGGTATTCTTTTGAAAGAGAAATCCTATAGGAGTTACACATGTTGCATTTTTTAAAATTTAAAAGTATATCAATGAGCCCAATGATGTACTTTAAAACTTTAAGTTTTAAAACATTTAAAACTTTAAGTCCCTGTCATGACACCATTTTAAAAGAGTCATATATATCAACGTGCAGTTAGAAAATACTTCTGCCAGATATAAAATCAAACACAGAAGCCAGGTTGTAAGCCCAGTGACATCACACGATTTCAATAGGTTTTAATTGTCTTACTTTTCTTCGCTTATGTGTCATTTTTTTTTTTTTTTTGGTGAACACTTTTTTTGAATAATGACATTTTTTTAGAAAAGCATGTTGATGTTTACAAAATAATTTATTACCTGAATCATGAGTGTATTCTAACAGTCTTCAAACATCACTTTATTGATTACTATGTTCTGTATGCTTTTGACATCCCTAAGAGTTAAATGTACTAGTCACCTGATCATTGAAAGAAGCAGGGTCAAGTTTCAGTTAGATTAACAATGAATTGCATAGTCATAGTAGGGCTACCTAATTTTCTTTTATCCACATGCATCATTCACATATAGTTACAGCTCTTTCTCTCTTTTTTCCCCATTGCTGGATTTGAACCGAAGGTCTCAGATGCTAAGCACATGCCCTATTTCTGAGCTCTACCTCCACCTGCAGCCAGGTTTTCTCTTTGAAACAATGGATGAGAATATAGTTAGTGTTTGCTTCACAGAGATGATTTGCCACACACAAAAAGTCTGCAGTTCAAAAATACAGGATTCCAGGTTTCTTGAAATACAAAAAACTGCATTTAGAGAATGTTTACCTTAGACACATGTCAATTTATTTTTGTTTAAAATTATTAGGTATTGGCAGAATATACATATTTGTTAAGTATATTTACACATATATAAACATTATACACATGCATATTATATACATATTATATACATATTATACACATATATATTATATACATACTATACACATGCATATTACATCTGTACACATTCACAAACATACAGCTTTTTTAAAACAAAATGAAGAGTGACTTGAGATTTATGAAAGTGGATCTAAAAGATCTGGAGGTCAAAAATAGCTAAGGGACAGCTGCACAGCAAGTGGTTAAGCCTGAAACTAAACATAAGCAACAAGGAGAAAATGTAGAAGCCATGGAGTTAGCTTTCATCTCACTTTTGGAGGATGGACATGGTCTCTCTAAAAAAAATAAGATTCAAAGGAAAACTGAAAAGATTAGGAAGCCATTGAAAAACAGAAAAGGATGCAATGCAGAGGTTATGGAATGATATGAGCTAATAACTTTTCCACAGGGGATGGCTGCGCTTTGTTTTAACTGAACACTGTAGAGAAAACCTAGAACTCTATTTTTCAATAATTCAATAATTTATATAATTCTCTGATTTCATAATTCAAAGTTTACCTTAAGGTTGAATATTTATCACATTTGGACTTGCATTATAAGAGGTTTAATTATTTGAATATATTGGGAAAAATAATGGTCTTTCCTACCCTTGCTGCTGAAGGGGATTCTTGCAGTACTTGCTTTTGATAGCAGAATACCCGGCTGACTGGTTCCTGTGCTACGGGCCTGTATCAGTCTCTCTGATGGCTGATGGAACAAGGCACAATGTAGGTGCTCCCTAAATACAAAATTAGGGCAGCTCTCCAGTAACTTTGATCACCAGGAAACTGAGAAAGCATACCACTTGACTGACCTACAGAGGGAAGCATAGAGAACTTAATAAGTCAGTGGGGTTTTAGCACCTCAGCTACATGAACACACCACATCAGGCTTGGGCTGAATGATTTCAGGCATTTGGAATATCCAGTTTGCTTCTAGAAAAAAAAAATCAAAGATTCGAGGAAAACAAGAAAATATTCTCTTGTCATTTGGTCAGAAAGGGAAAAGAAAACTAATAATTCTGAATGTAACTTCTCACAACTTCATATCTCATTCACCTCAAGGAAAAATCTTTCTTGCATGAAACCACAAGATTATTCCTTCAGAAGGAAGCTTATTATTGTAGCTCTTGCTGAAAATGTAGGGAAAGCCTTATTGGAATATGCCCTTAGCCCTATGGGAAGATTAGATTTGCAGTTTGGTTGTGGATGTTTTTCTAAATAAACATTACTCATTTATATAAAACTAGTAAAATAACTGCTATGCCTGATGAATTCTATAATCCAGTTATTTTTTTGTGAACATGAATTCTGAACTTATTTTTTCCCAAAGAATAGGTGATTATGAGATATTAGGTGTTTTAAATTTCTAGCACAAAATAAATGCTACAAAAGTTAATTTGAGCTTCATTTAATGCTAAAATAAACAAACAAAGATTATATATTGCCAGTTCTTCTACATGCTTCCAAAGAAAATTCTTGCCATCAACCCATGATAGAGACACTAATGTCCTGCTCATACGACCATGGGACATTTGAGAGCTTTTCTATTATAAGTATTTGATACTTGCTTTGGCAAATAAGTTATTCTAATTTCCCTCCAACAGTCTTGCAAAACGTCAGCTCTCTGCTCAGTTCCAAGCCCACTCTTTCAGATTTCAGATTCTTCTAGAGCATGCTCAGACTTAGGGTCAAACTGACAATGGCTTTGTAAAGCATCCCAGCTCCCAACAGCACACACTTTCTTCCCTCCTGCCTTTTGTGGAAGTGTCCACTTGGAATGTCTGAGCCAATGTGAGGTGAAGCTCAGGGGAAGGATTGTCATATTTAGCAAAACTAAATCAATAGATAAGTAAAAGATTATCATCGATATTGGAATTTTATATAAATGACAACTATTTTAGGGCAAGTACATCCTGTATATTTAGGTCATACTTACATTAAATTATGCTTGCCTGAAGTTCAAATGTAACTGCACATCCAGTATGTTATCTGGTGATTCTATACGGAGAACTTCGCTATTTCTGAGAAAGCCACTGTGTCCCAGATGTTTTAGAGCTGGCAAACTAGGGACATGCTCCCGGCCCACAGCCTGAGGTTTTAGCTGATTGCTCATCTGCGTTTGAAGGCAAAAACCAGATTCGGGTTCAGGAACGAGTATAGATTTCAGGAGACGCTTACAAGACCCATAGTCATTGAGAGGGTTGGTTGTGCATATGTATGGGTATGTGTTCCCATTCTTGTACTCTTTTGATTGTATTTTATAAGACACACCATCCTTTACCTGAGAGTATGAAGAATACTTTTCTAGCCACAGTTAGAATCACTTTATGCCACTGACTTTAATCCCACCTGCTACTTATCCCATCTGGCTCCTCACCAGACACCTGGCTGTTCGCACAGCTTCCTGCCTTTAGCTCCTCTATCCAAACACCTGCAGCCATAGTGATCTTTCCAAATACAGATGCATCACTCACAAAATAAAGGCCTAACTCCTTTGAGGGCAGTCAGAGTCCTCCACAATGTGAGCCCATCTATACTCACCTGCACTTCCCTCAGCTCTCAGCTTATGCTCAGATGCTTTGATCAGCTTTTATTGCTGTAACCAAAAAAACTTGACGAGAACAACTTAGAGGAAGAAAAGTTTATTTTGACTCATGGTTTCAGAGGTTCGGTCCTTGGTCAACCAATTTCATAGCTCTTCACCCAAGGTGAGGCAGAACATCATGGTGGAAGGGCATGGCAGAGGAAAGCAGTGTAGGACCTGGGAACCAGGAAGCAAATAAAGAGTTCCACTCACCACAATATAAACCCCAAAGGCCCACCCCCAGTGCCCTACTTCCTGCAGTCACACCCAGCACCTGCCTACAATAATGACCCAGATAATCTATGTAAGTGAAATCATGCACCGATGAGGTTACATCTCTCATAATCTAATCAGTTCACCTCTGAAAATTCTTGCATTGTCTTACACATGAACTTTTAGGGGACATCTCATATCTATACTACATTAGACCACATGGGACTTTTTGTAAAAGACAAAGTTTTCATTCACGCTGCTATGACTTTGTACCCTGTGATTGCCAGTCTCAACTCCTGAGTGACAAACACTTATTCATCCATCCTTCATGACAGCACCATGCTATCCCCTAGAATGGTGTTGATAATTTTCTTCTGCATGTTATCATGGTATTTTTCTTACAGCATTCCAGATTCTTCCTCCTCTACTACAAATATCATCAATGTCTGACTTTCACATTTTTTTTTATTGAGGATTGAACCCAGGGGTGCTTAACTACTGAGTCACATCTCCAGCCCTTTTGGTATTTTATTTAGAGACAGTGTCTCACTAAATTGCTAAGTTGCTGAGCCTGGCTTTGAACTTCTGATCCTTCTGCCTCAGCCTCCCGAGCCGCTAGAGTTGCAAAGCCTAGCACTTGCAGTGGTACTCATCTAGGGTCTAATGAATGAACTAAAGAACTGAGGAAGGGAGAAGAGCAGATGCCTCAGTGATCTCCGCACAATAGGAATGACCCAAAGTATATATCTCAACTTGTACATAATTCTTAGGACCATGAAGTTGAAAATTAGTTTCAGTTGAGAAAATAAGCTCCAGTGATGAGGAACTGACATTGCATTACATTTTACTACAAATGATGAGATATTAGCCACACATAGTTTATAAAGTTTCTCTGTCCTGGTTGTACTAGCACATATATTTCTTCATGGATGAACTTTATGAGTTTCATTACCATGGAAATACAGATTTTTCGCCTCTTGGTAATTTAATTTCCTCCTAGGTGTGATAGCTTTGAGAGTTGCAAATTTAGAAGACGATTGAGGGCTGACTTTCAAAAATTAAAGATGAAACCAGACACTTCGCATACAGGCCTCTTTAGTAAACAGGCCCTAGTCTGCCAGAGATGTCAAGTCAAGGAATTTACTGAAAACCCATGTTCTATTCACATCTTGGACAGTTTAAGCCTCCTAATCTAACCATTAAGTAAACACATTTTCTTCTGTATGCAAAAAGAAAATCAGTTTATCTAACATTGCAGCAGGGTAGGAGGGTAAGTGGGAGGGAGGAGGAGATGAAAAAAGCCAGTGTCTTTTGCATTTGAACCTTCAGGCTGGTTGAACAGATAGAATGATTTGAAATAATTTGAAATGTAATAGAGCACTAAAAATGTAACTAGATTAATATCTTATAAAATATACATGCTTTCATATATGATATTTTCCTTGGATTTCTTAGGAGGTATGCCCCAACTTTTCCAAGTAGGTACTATTCTTTTAGCACCTCTGGGTATTTAATATAGTTCAATCTGGTCTTGGTTATGGTTATGGTCCTCAGTATCTAAGGAAAGTCATTCTAATTTGGGTTCTTAAGACATAATATCTTTTTGAGAAAAATAGTATCAGAACTTAAGAATGAAGTAATATGAAATACGAAATATTCTAATTTGGGATCAGAAATTCAGGTAAATAGGAATTCTGGTCAAATGTAGCTTTTGGCCAGAGAACAATTTCCAGAGGAGATGGGGGAGGAGATTTTTCCCGTCTGCAGGTCTCACCATTCCAATCTCAGAAGTCAGTGTCCCACACGTGCAAGCTCTTTATATGTGTTGGATTTCCTAAGACAGGATCTACACAAGAAGACAGGAGCACAGAAAGTCACTGTCCTCTACAGACCAGCAAAACAGCTGTCTAAACCAAATCTGCTCTTCTTTTGTTGCTTCCTCAAAGCCTCTAAGAGTTTTCCATAACTTACAGGATAAAATTCAGGTTCTCCAGCGCATGCAAACTCTGTTCCAGTCTGTCCCATCTCCCTTCCTCCTACTCCCACCCTGGCCTCTGAAGCTTCACCCCTGACCCATCGCAGTCATTCTCTCTAGAAACCCCCTGTACTGGGCCTTACCTTCGTCTAAAAGCTGTGCCTTTCTGCTCCTTTGCTTAAGCTTTGGGTGGAACGTCTTTCTTCCTTCCCTGGACACCGATCAAAACCCAAGTTCTGACAGGGACCCAGTTCACTTACTGGCTGCTCCGTGGAGTCCCTTTTCCTTCAACACCCACTTCAGCGGCAACAGTCACCCAAACTGATCCTCTCCCCAGTGAGCTCCTGAACATTTTATCCAAACACTTAACATTCATAGCATCCAATTAATATTCCGATTTTCAACCCCTACACTATGTCCAACACAATTTATTTAAGTTAATGGGAACCTGATTGCCTTCCGAAATAGATTTTAATTTTGAGCCAGGGATCTTGGCATTTTGATCTTTGGTTCATTAATAGCGAGTATCTGGTTCATACTTGATGCTGACCAATACTGATGTGATTCAACTCAGTTAATTTAATTAAAAAGTAACTCTTCCACTAGAAGAACAGTAGGATAAAGTGCTACTTTTACATTAATGTTCTAATAAAAGATCAATTCCTTAAGCAATTGTTGGGGTCTATGAAAAGCAAGCCTTTGATTTGATACACACATAGTATGGCCTTCAGGAACCAGATCTGGTGAAGACAGTGCACCATTTGCTGTCATCCACTATGGCCTGGAATATAGACCATTACCCAGGTATAATTTGTTAAAAATAAGGAAGGAACATTTGAAAACATGTGTTGTTCCAAGAAATCAAAGTCATTGACAGACATGGAGGACTTAAATAATGACTACAAAACAATTAGGCATTTTTGTTTGATTTTTATTAATAGTTGGGAATATAGATTAATATTTGTATTTGCTATTTAAATATAATAGACTATCCTATGTCATTATTTTGTAATGTATTATTTTGAGAGTGAGTTTGGTCCTTCAAAGTTTATAGAAGTTAAGACTTAAATGTGTAGAAGCAAAGCCACCTTGCTGTTGAACTACTAAGATTAGCATGTTATTAGCATTTGATTTACAAATCAGTTCATCTCCTAGTGCATCTCTGAAGACAAGATCCTTGATTGATAGATGGAGTGGTTTCTTAAGATTCAGTTCCCAGGGTTGGGACAAGTTCTCCAAAGGGAAGCTGTGCAAACATAAAGGCTTCTTGGTGTTGGACTGGGTCCACACCAGTGATGGACTAAGGAGGCTCATCTCACTCAAGGACAGAGGCCAAGCCGGGCATAGTGGTGCATGCCTATAATCCTCTGGGAGGCTGAGACAGAAGAATTGTGAGTTCAAAGCCAGCCTCAGCAAGGGCGAGGCGCTAAGCAACTCAGTGAGGCCCTGTCTCTACATAAAACACAAAATAGGGCTGGGGATGTGGCTCAGTGGTGAGTACCCCTGAGTTCAATCTCCAGTACCAAAAAAAAAAAAAGGACGGAGGCCAAAGTCATGGACAGAAGGACAGGGCCACAGGAGAGTTCAGAGGGGCTGGTGAAATGGCAAGGGAGAAAACAACCAAAATGTCAGGCTTCACGAGGAAACTAGCCAGTCAAGTGGAAGGTGCAGAGTTTTTCAGGACCAGGATTCTTTAGCCCAAATGGAATTTGTAGTCAAAGTAGAACAATTTCTAAGGGAATGGACAACTCTAAGAAATGGTCTTGGCCCACAGTCTATACAAATATTTCAATTTCAAAGAATATTATGTTTAATTTTAAAATGGCCTTTGGGAAAAAAACCAGAAAATCTTATTAACTCTGGCAGTATTCCTTTAATACAAATATTAGAATTTCCTTAAAGAAAATAAAAACCTAGGTCTATTGCCTAAGAAAAAAACCTTGAACTGGTTAATGTGTTGACAATGGCCTCTGGCACAAAGCATTCACTAGCTTCTTAAATGCCTCTACTAACTACAGTAAAAACCTTCATTAGATCTAGTCTACCACACAAGCATGATGTTCCTTCCTGAGTGGAATTCCCATTTGTTTTAAAAAGGAGGAATTTCAGATTATAGGCAAAGATAGAAAAGTTTGTTAAAATTTTCAGGTATACAAGCACCAGGTACTAGACTACAATTTTTTTAAAATGTTGAATCCCATATTAATGAATTCCAAAGAAAAACAGCTGACTTTATGCATTTATTTTAATAAGGCTGTGAAAACAGTCCATTTACAGTATAAAAACCCCTTGTCTTTTAAAAATGCTAGACAGAATATTTTAATAAATTAAATTTGTCTGCCTGTCAAATCTGTCAAATTAACAAGAGCCCTCAAGGAGTATTGCTGATGTTGTAGTTCTCTTTTTCCAATAGGATTACATTCAGAATTTAATATGGGCTGCTTAGAGGAAGAATCCTTCCGTCAGAGTAATTTTAAGTAACAAACACTAACATAATATTTTAAGCTTCCAACCTCATAGGGCCAGGGTGATTTTGCTTCCTTTGAAAAATCTTTTATTATCTGCAACAGTGTCTTGAATATTATGTTTATTTACCATGATGCAATAATTCAAGAAGGCGAGTAAGTTTTCATTATAAGAAGCTTAACTATTGACACTTGCTCAGAGGTCTGTAGTTTACATAGTCTGCTGCCAGCCTTGCAATTGACCTTGGGCCAGCCAGGTCTTAGGACTCCAGTGGATGGATGGGAATACTGAGCTTGGCAGGGGCAAAACCCAGCTCAAGATCACATAACTTGCAATTAGCAAAACCAACACTTTAATTCAGGTGTTCTGATATGAAACCATTAAATTTCTAGTTACATTTCTCTGTCTTTCCTGAAATAATCCATTTTTTTCCCTCACAGAGAAAACTCACTTAATGTTTCCAGTTAACATGTGAGAGAATTTGTGCCAAATTTCTTGTAGCAGTTAGTTAATGGAGTTTGTTATTATTTCAAAATAATGTACCTAAAACCAGCAGGCATTAGGAGGTTCAAACAAACCCAAACTCTGATTCAACTGTGTAACATGGAATCACCTAGACTTGATTTTCAGCCTCCTGGAATGAAATTCTCAAATATATGTCTAAAATTTTAAAATGGAATCAAGCGTCAGTCTTAAGATTCTGTTATTCATCCTGAACTTCAGAAACAGAAATAATATTCTTGGATAATATTCAGGGAGTCTATATCTTTCACTGGGGGTCCATTGTAGTTCTTGGAGGACTTTGCATTTATTGTTTAATAAATATTATGTTGTTTGAACATATGTTATTTTAACATTGACTATATAAGCATATATAAATACATTAAATATATACAAGAATCTCAATATTGGTATTGTCACACAATGGAGTTTTACTCAGAAGGATGAAATTATAACATTTGCCAATAAATGGATGGAGCTGGAGAACATCGTGGAGAGTGAAATAAGCCAGACTCAGAAAGTCAAAGGCAGAATGATTCCTCTCATATGCAGAAGCTAGACCAAAATAAAGAAAAAAAGAAAGCAGGTGGCGGGACTTCATGAGAATAGAAGAGAGATCAGTGGAGCCTCTAGAGCAAGGAGATTGAGGAAGAGGAAGAAGGGATAGGAAATGAGAAGAACCGTGAAATGAAATTGACCAAACTATCTTATGCACATATGTGAACATACCACATGAATTTCACCCTTAAGTATATCTATAAAACACTAATTTAAAAAAACTATAAAGAAATAGAAGGAAGACCACCAGAGTAGTGGAAAAGGAACAGGGGAAGGGAGGAGGGGAGCGAAAAGAGGAGGTACTGAGGAGTGAATTGGAGCAAACTATATTCAGTGCTTCTATAATTATGTCAAAATGAACCCCAATATTATGTATAACTATAATGCTCTAACAAAAACATTATGTTACTTTCATGTGTTGGGAAAATGCCTTTCAAAAATAAGTAGAACAAGAAAAAAATCAATGCTTACCATGTTCCTAATTTCTTATAAGTCAAAAATTTCTGGGTAAAAAAAAAAAAGTATACATAATTTTAATTAAATTTCCCTGGCAACAACCTGCAATAGTTTTACAAAACAATGCTGTGTTTAGTGCCCAGGCAGGACCAACAGCAGGGTAATGACATGAGTCAGGCCTGGCCCAGCTCTAGCTGGAGGATCTATTTCTATGCATAATGAGACCTTTCAACTTAGCTAAGAAGCAGTCCTGTGAGATGCTCCAGTGAATCAATGTTTATCCATGGCCAGTTTCATGAAAGAATATCTTGTGACTCAGCATGGGGCATTTTCCTTTCTGAATGAGATTAGTTATTCCTCATGAACCATGAACTGACTAGGGATCAAAATAAACCCAAATAAATTGAATCCAGTAAATAAATTGTCAAGCGGAAGAATGATACAATGGAAAGAACATTGGATTTTTAAAAAAGCTTGGCTATTAAGCTCACTCGCTGCTTTCGGGCCATGTGATCTTGGACAAGTGGCTCTCTTGGGCCTCCATTCCTTCCCCCTCAATGGGAAATCACAACCCCTCACTCACAGGGTTAGGATGAATTTGAATTAAATGTCCATAAAACTGTTCATTTACAGTGCATTTAATGTAAAAGGCAATCAGCAGACATGAACTGAAGTAAATTAAAATACTAAATAAATTTTCTTTTTCCATTGAGATGGTAGGCTTCCTAACTCTTGAACATGTTTGCTTCTTCCCTAGTTAGATAGTAAATTTTTAGAGAGCATGGGTTTTGTATTACTCATTTTTTCTCCTCCTGAGCAGAACATATAGTTCTAGAACTTGATAAAAGTCAAAAGGCAACTAAAATTTCATATGAACAGGTCCTCTGAAGATGATGAAAATAAGATGTTTCTTAAAATGAGTTTACTTGATATGGACTGAATATTTGTGTCCTCCCTTTCAAATCCATAAGTCAAAATCCTAACCCCCAAGGTGATGGTTTTATAAGGTGGGGACTTTGGGAGCCACCATGAATGGGATTGGTGGCCTTTTAAAAGACTCCAGGGTTTGGTTTTCTTCCCTGCTCTCTTCCATGTACTGACAAAATGCAAAGATAGCAATCTACCACCTGGAAGAGGGCCCCCACGGTGAAGTGGCATGCTGATACACTGATCTCAGACTTCAGGTCTAGAACTGGGAGAAATAAATTTCTGATGTGAATAGGCTATTCAGTTGATGGTGTTTTGTTGTAACAATCCAGATGGACTAGAACGCTACAGTGCTAGAGTAGAGAAAGGGTAAAGAACTCCTCCCAGTACTTTACCAATGATTACATGTAAGATGCCTGGAATCCTAAAAGCAGTGCCCATGGCTGTGCTCCCACGGTCAAGGGGTTCTACCGACATTATTCCCCACCCTCCAGAGAGAGCCATTTCACTTCTGTGCACTCACTGCTTCTGAGGCCCTGCCTGATGCTTGCAATTACCATCACCCTTTGAGCTGTACTGTGTGGTTTATCTGGGTGCACAGTGGAGGGCATCGTCCATGAACAACCGTGATGAAAGGGGTGCTTTTACTTGTGTGTTTACTCAGACTCTCACAACTGAGAGGAAACATACAAATTGTATTCTTCAATCAGTAAAGGTGTCAGCTCCGCATAGATTCAGTCCCCCTTTCTGAATCGCTACCTATTTCATGCGCATAGCAATTTTTAACTGTTTTATATTTTTGGGGAACCCAAAGAGCTTTTGTTCATGTAAGTTATATCTGTCAATATTTGCCATGATAACATTAATACTGATACATTTTAAAGTATTTACTAATTAGTGCATCTAAAAGTACCAATTAGAAACCCACTACATATTACATAAGTGATTCTTTTAATATAAATGACTGTTTTCCAAAAGGAAAAGTCAGAAAAGTAACACTGTTGTACATTTTGTTTGCGCAATTCTTTAACTTCTTCCTTACTAGGAGAGAAATGAATTAGGGCACTTAACTTGTTCACCTAGAATATATCAAGTGACTTTTGAAAAACTCCTTTGAATGCTTATGCAAAAATTAGAGTAGAAAAGTCAAATCTTAGAATCCTGAAAATAGCTTTGACCTCATGCACCCTGCAAAAGGAACTAAGGGACCCCAAGCTTCTAGGAGGACACTTTGAGATACATTGCAATAGAATCTCGCTTACTTTTCCAAGGAACTTCCAACTAGCTGCTTCCAGTAGCCACACTGAAGACAGCCACCTGTGAAGTCGGAGAAACACACATGTAACTGGCATTAAATAATATAATCAAGTAATAATATTTTTAGTCCCACATTTATTCATGAAAGTAGTTTCTTCCCTGTCATTGAATGAAGTCAGACAGGTTCATTAACTTTTTCTCTTCTCTTTTAGGCAACACAAAGTGCTATGGTGCTTTTAAGTTGTAAAACCACAGTCTCAGTTTATACTTGGAAACCCCAGACCATTTACAGTGCCAATTTCAAGCTTAAGCTACAGAACTTGCCTCTTTCCCGAATGGGAACAGTTGTCTACACTTTCTCCATCTTCAGTTTTTGCTCCAGGTTGACTAAAGCTTCCAACTCCTTTAGGGTGTGTGCACAGTGAGTGGGGGGTTACGGGGGTGGCAGGTGTGGAGAGGATAGTGGAGGAAGGCTGCCAAAGCAGTTGGGAAGTGTATGGCTTCAAAAGCACCTTCATAAAAAGGCTCCATGCTTCCTGTGCTGGGCAAATTTTTACAGCTGAATTATCTCATGGCTACTCTGAAGAGACCCTCCCAGTGCCCACTCCAGGCATTGCAAGTGAACCCCGCCTTGTCCTAGGTGAATTTGCTCTCCTCAGCAGCCCCACCCTTTCTCCTGGTTTCCAGGAAAGATGAAAAGCAGTCCTTTGGCTAGTGAGCCCGACTAGGAGCACAGCTGATCCTGCAGTTGGCTGCATCTTGTCCTATGACTGTTCTGGGAGGGAATCCTAATGGAAGAACTGCTGTAGTTACCTGCAGCCCCTCTTTCTAGGCCCCAGGTGAGACAGGATTGCTCACCTCACCCCTGGGAGAGCTGGGGTGGGGGGGGAGGTTCACGGTACACCAGCATTCCCTAAAATTTCTCTCTCCTGATATGCTGTGATCATACTCCCAAAGTGATGCTCTTGGGAGGTGGAGCCATATAGGGTGTAGCTAGGTCACAAGAGTGGTACCCTCATGAACAGGAGTAGTGTTTCTCTAAAAAGAGGTCCTAAGGACTTCACCTCTCTCGCCATGTGGGGACACAGTGAGAAAGCTCTATCTTTGAGCAAGGAATCAGGCAATCACCAGACACTGACTCTGCAGGCACCTTGATCTTGGACTTCCCAGTTTCCAAAACCATGAGAAATAAATTACATTATTTATAAGCTATCTAATTTATGGTATGTTTTAAATAGCAGCACAAATAGACAAAGGCATTGGTTTAACAAGTTCTCTGCCATCCCATTATGGATTTTCCTAGTTCTCACTAGAGTCTCATTTCTTTTTTATCTCAGTGACATAGTCAAAGCATCCAGTGTAACATCCTGTTATTTAAAGAAACCAGCATCCACTGCTTGCTACCCAGTCCAGGAGCTCAGGTGGCTTTGTAATTTGTCCTGTCTCCTTATGCTTAGAAACTAAGTACTGACAGGTCATAATTAGTCATAGTTCTTAGAATATTTGCATTTAAACGGGGAGCAATAATTTCTTTTCTGGGTATAATTTGTCTTACATTTTTGAAAGTAATAGCTATTCATTAAATTACATTTGAAAATGTAGGAAGAAAGAAAAAATTGGCTAAAGTCCTATCACCCATATAAAACCACTATTCATATATGTGTATTTTTCTATAATAATATTTCAAAGCATGCCTCAATTTCAATTGAATTCATATAAATACAATTTCATACCCTACATTTTACTTATTAATATGCTATAAGCATTATCAATGTCAATACAAACTCCATGTAAATATGAATTTAATGCTTGCAAAGTATTATGTTAATAGATATGCCCTGGTTTCTTTAATCATTGTGTATATTATTAAATATTTGCATTGTTTACACTTTAGTATTGAAAACCATACTGCAAAGGATATCTTTGGATAAACAAAGATATTTTTTCTTTATTTTGAGTTATTTCCTTAGAATATGTTTCTGAATGTGGATTTACTGGGTAAATGGATGTAAAGTATTTCAGATGCATACACATATTATTAATTTTGCAACAGGCTATGAGTCTGTGTTTTGGGCATAACATCATCATTGATCTATGCAACCTCCTGATCTTTATTGATTGATTGATTTCCCATCTTCATTTCTATCACCCTCACCATAAAACACCAGTCTAATATGCTTGATATGTATCCCTTTATAAGTATGTGGTCACGTAAGTATGCATTTTGGTTTGGTGTTCACAAATTTTAAATGCATACAAATTATACTGTTCTATGTGGTTTCTATGTGGTTTCTTCTTTTTTTTCACCCATCACTAAGTTTTTAAGACCTACCAATATTGTTCTGTGTAGACCTACCACCAAGTGTTACATGACATTCCATGCACATCCTAACTAACGGACTATGTCCTAAATCTAACTAAGAGATTTCCCTACAATGCTTCTAGCTCTGCACTATGACAAGTGCTGGGATAAACTTCCTTGTCCATGCTTCCTCCTGGACCTGTGTCCTCTAAAATTTCATGTGTTGGAAACTTAATTCCTCAATGGGGTCATGTGCACGTGCTTGGGTCATGAGGTGGAGCCCTCATGACTGGGTTAATTCCTTTCTCAAGGCAGAGAGCTCTTGCTTTTGAGGGACTGTATTAGATACTTTGGGTTGTAAAGTGAGGCCACTCCTTGCGCTTTGTCCTTTTAGGGCACTGTTTCATCCTCTCACTCTGTGCCATGAGTTGAAACAGCACAGGCCCTCACCAGATATGGCCACCCAGCTTCCAGAACTGTAAGCCAAAACAAACCTCTTTTCTTGATAAATTACCCAGTCTCAGGTATTCTCTTCTAGCAAGAGAAAACAGACTAATAGAGAATGTTGCATCATATGACTAAGTCCTGCCTGATTGCTTTTCAAAATAATCGCTCCAGTTCACATTCTCAGTAATAGTGCATGGCAGTCTTTGTATCCACTGTTCCCACCCATGCTTGGTATTATCCTACTTTCTTCTTTTCCCACTCTGACCATAACAAAGTGATATCTCATTGTTTTCTTTTGCATTTTCCTAAACACCAGTGAATTTGGGTATCTCTTCATACACTTGTTAGTCACTTGTGTTTCTCCAATCTGATTTGCCTATTTTTATCTCTGTCCATTAATCCAATAGGGTTCCAGTTTTGTTTTTCACTGATTAATATTTTAAATATTAATATTTGTTATATTTTTAATAAAATTTTAACTTTTTTCTGAGAAAATTTGGTGGTTTAATAGGTTAGTAGGTTTTAGTATTTGTTGCATCTAACGTGAATACATCTATTTATTTATTTATTTATTTTTAATTTTTTTTTAGTTGTAGATGGACACAATGTCTTTATTTTATTGCTTTGTATGTGGTGCTGAGGATCGAACCCAGGGCCTCACGCATGCAAGGCAAGCGCTCTACCGCTGAGCTACAATCCCAGCCCCAGTGAATGCATCTATTTAATTGGTGGCAAATTCCATTTTTGTTAAATGCTATTAATTTTTGTGTATTGATCATAGGTCTGACAATCTCAGACCTTTCTCTTTATTTATGAACTTTGTTAGTTACAATCATTTTCTTAAAAAATAAGATTGCCTTTTTCCCATAGAAATTTGTTCTATATTTATGTAGTAGCGTAGTCCATTGAGAAATGAAAAACAAGGACCTACAGTTATATGCAAAAATCAACACGAATTTTATTAACATGATGATGAATGAAGGAGTAACTATTGTACTGTTTCTATTAATTTAAAAAAATGACAACAGTAATCTATGATGTTATATATAAAAGTAGCAGTTACCTTTGGATAGATGCTGTTTTATTTTAGTAAATTTGTTGAGTTGGAGGAACACTTGGAGGAACTCTAAGGTGCTCATGACATTCTATTTCATGTATAATGAGTAATTGACAACATAAATGGAACACTAGAAGGAATGCAGTGTGAATTAAACTGAAAACGTCTTCTTGAGCTGGAGATATGGGATGTGGCTCAGGGTAGAGCACTTGCCTGACACATGAGGCCTGGGTTTGATCCCAGCAGTGGTGGGAGTGGGGTTGTCTCTGTGTTAGTAGACCTAAGTAGCTGTTTCTTCTGTTCCATTTTGTCTTGCTTTTACCCCGGTTCTGCCCCCCTGATGAACTATGAAATTTTCTTGGCAAGTCACTTCCCACTTTGAATTTCTATTTACTCAGAAAGGGAAGCTGAATTAAATAATCTCTAAATATTCTCCAAGTCCTGTATTATAAAAACCAGAAATCACTTAGATTTTTTTCTTTTCGGTTCACTTTTGTTGAATGTTAGGAATATCTGGTTTCTTTTGTTGCTCTTTATACTCATGCAGCAACTTTCCAATTATTGCAGCTTTTCTGCTGGCTTTCCCTAAGATCCTGTTAATACAAACTGCCTGCGCCAATCAATAGTCATTTTTCTCATTCTAAATTAGGCTCTTTTTCTGGTTTACATGTCAGTCTTTCAAGAACGTTGTAGTTTATTCAGAGTACTATAACAAAATACCACAAACTAAATAGATAATAAAGAGCAGAAATTTACTTCTTACAGTCCAGAAGCTGTCAAATCCAAACTCAAGACACCAGCAGATTCAAGGTCTGGTGAAGGTCTAGACTTTCAGAAAGTTTGTTTGGCTTAAATTTATGCCAGTTTTTGTCCTAAAACCCTGAGAAACTGCTCCTACTGACTCCATCAAATGCCCATCTAATGGTCTCAGAAAACCACACACTGGATCACAAGGAAACTCAATGAGAATTTCAAATCTTTCACTGATGGTTCCTGAGCTCAAATACCCTTATCACCAATGTACCACTATTCTCTCTTCATATAGTAAGAACAACTCTAATGTTGACCTGTCTATACAGCTTTCAAGAATAAACACATGGGTGTAAGCCTTCCTTATATCCAGGTGTGTGCATGTGATGAAGTCCTAACAAATTAGATGTGAATTGAGGTGGTGTTCCTCTCCTTGCCTACGTTCTTAAAAGAATAAGGTATGTACTTCCCGTCTCTCTCACCTCTTTCTTGCTACGGGGAATAGAAATAAAGTAGCATGTAACTCAAAGTCTTGCAGACAAAGATAAAACTTGGAAATGTTGGGTGAAAGGATCCAGGGCTCCTGAGAAATTGGTGACTCCTGGGAGCCACAGAGGCTTCAACTTTTAGTAAAAGAGTAAGATGGTTTCTATCTTATGCAAGCCACTGTTATTTTGGATTTTGGTCAAAAGGTACTGAAACTATATCCTAACTAATATACAAAAATGTATTATTGGAACTGGGACCATGACTGTGATAGTGATATTAACTAGGCAACTGCATCACTTTCTTTTTTAAGCCTTTGGATGTGATGTTGACATCAAGACAGCAACCTTTTCTACTCTTTGTAACTTGGCTCTGTCTTGCAAGGAGGCCCAACATGGAAAGAAAGAGAGCATCAGGCCTGCTACTCAAATTGACCTTGCAAATCTGCAAGTGAGCCAATTTACCAGTCTGGGCTGGCAGGAAATGCTTGGGAGAAAGAGCAATTAAAAATCTAAGGGTTAATCTTCTCAAATCCTTAAAGCCATGCATTAAGGAAATAAAGAGCCTGGTTCTTGGACTGGATAGCTAAAAGTGTTTTGAAATTCTCTCTTCTTAGGGAAACAGCAAATTCCATTAGGTGAAGACCTAAAAAAGAGAGGTGGAGAGTATAAGATTTAATAATAGAATTATGAGCAATGATGCAGAATATATTAGACATCAATGCTATAGAATTTACAAAATTGATCCACATTAAGTATAATAAATTCTTTAAGAACATAGGTATCTTTTATCATGTTTTTTTCTCTGCAATTATTGCCACTGAGAGAAGAGAATGGAGAGGATATTACTTTGGTTAATTTGTTATTGATTCAACATTTACTATATGCTGGCTGTTCTTAGAGCAGCTGGGTATATAGAAAGTCTTGGTCCTCTTTGGAATTACATGGGGAGACAAATGGGAAATGAGTAAACAAAAACACACCATGTAAAGATGTAAGATGTGGCATGTCAAGTGACCCAGCACAAAAAGGCACATCAAGTGCTTGGTGGGAAATGTGCTAGTTTAGAATGAAGGGTGGCATCTGCCTCTCTGATGAAGTAATACTTACACAGAGGTCTGAGGGCAGCGGCAAGGGCCCTGGAATGGAGACAAATGGCTTCTTTCAAGTACAGGTGGCCAGTCCACCCCAGGAAGACTGCCACAGCAATGATGAAGGCATTAATCCCTGTACTACCCACTGAGCTAAAGCAGCTTCAGAATTCTCCTGAACCTTAAGAACAAATATTGGATCAAAGTCATTTGTTATACTACACTGCAGTTCAGGCTTCTCACTTCTAGCCCGTAATCTTATCTTCTGACAGTTTGATTTTTCAGTATCACTGTCGCTCTCTGTAGTCAACAGTTTTTGAAGGAACATAAATAGGAAAATTCCATTATCAGGAATTTCTCATTCATTCCTTTCATACACTACTTACTATATAGTATCATCATACATGAGACACTCCGCTAAGTCTTAAGGATATAGGAATGAATTGTCTTATTGCCTCATAAATCAGGAAGATATGGAAGAAAAATTATTACAATACAATAAAATGATACTGCAAGAATTCTGACAAGTGGATGCCTAATTTGGCAGACAATGGGGCATTGTTACAAAGGAACTTTGGGTGATGGGGGAGGGGCAAAGACTTGAAGGAACAAATAGATGTATGTTCTATTCCCGTTGTGACACTTTCTAGCTAGCTGTGAGACTTTTCTGCCACTAAGTCACCCTCCCTGAGCCAAAAAGAGCACATAGCATAGAGTACACACACAGTAGCACCAAAGAAGCATGTAGTGGATGATTGATAGTTTTTGTTAAGACACACTTGACGTGTAGGTGATGTATGTGAACACTGTTAAGAGTTCAGATCACCAGGTATAAAAAATAGGGAAAGGAAAGCAAGACAAATAAAAGTCTATGTGTTTAATCAAAAAGGCTTGAAAGAAAGTAAAACATCTCATAACATCTCTAAAGATCGCAATGCTATTTTTAGATATCACTAAGACAAAAGCAACATGCAAATTAGTCATGAGATCCTATTAATTATAAAATACATGCCAAAGTCAGAGACATCAAAATGTGAAAAAATATGCACCACAGAATCAATAAAATGCACAGTTAAAGTTTTTGGTTTTCTAACTAAAACATAAGATACAGATGTGAATGAAAATAAGAGGCTGATAAGTTAACCAAAAGTAGTCATGAAGTGCATTTATATTAGATTACAAAATCAGAACATCTTGCGGGTGAGCAAGAGCCCTTAAAGATTTGAAGTCAGGAAGTTAGAAGCAGGTTGCAAGTGTGGTGAGGTGGATTAGAGACGCAGCAGTCCCCAAGTGGTTAGGAATATGGGCATCCTTGAACCACAGATGGCCACCTCTACTGTGCATTACCACCACCTGTGAAGATTTTTGAGGAATCTGTTCATTTCAGTAAGCTGTTCAATTTATAGCACAAATGCCTACTTACTGTCTTTGAGTGTTTATGGAATCTGTATTAATGTGCTCTTTTTCACTCCTGATAATTTTGGTCTTCTTTTTCTTACCCTTTGATGTATCTAATTAGAAATGTATTGGGTTCATTAATCTTTTTCCTTGACCTAAGCATTGTTTAAAACTATGTTCCTAAATTTTCAAATATTCTATGTATAACTTATTAGTTCTGATTTCTAGTTTAATTCCAGTGTGAACAGACAATATAGTCAGTATGATTCCAATCTTTGAAAACTATTGAGATTTATTTTTGCCCATATCGTGTATCTGCATGATGTGTCACATGTACTTCAAAAGAATGTTTATTCTGCAGTTGTTTGGCTGAGTGCCTTATATATGTCAATCAGCATCAAGTTGTTTAATGGTGGTGTTCAAATCTTCCATGTCCTTACTGATTCACTTGCTCCATTAATTACTAAGAGAGGCCTTTTACGTTATGAGGTACCCTCTCTCTGCTTCTCTTTCTCTTCTGGAAGTCTGCTCTGTATATAATATCGGCTACATTATCTGGCTTATGCTTAACATTTGCATCTTGCTCCTTTCAACTCTATCCTTATATCCAAAGTATGTCTCTTATAAACAGCATATGACTGTCTATTTTTATCAATTCTGAAAACATTGCCTTTGAAATGGAAAACATTGCCTTGTATTTTGAAATAGCCACTTGTATTTTATGCTACTATTGATGTGGCTGTTTTCTATCCATAATCTTGCTAGTTTTGTGTTTTTTCCTTCTGTTCTTTTTTCTTGCTCTTTCTTGTTTTAATGGAAGCTCTTCAGGATTTCACTTTTTTTTTTAAAGTTAATGGCACTTCTTCAATATTCTATTTATTTCTTCTATTGAATTTTTAGCTATATCTCTTCGTTTTGTTTTCTCTAGTTTGCTGCAGGGACTCTT
The DNA here is from genome assembly GCA_004024805.1 of Geosciurus inauris. Lineage (NCBI taxonomy): Eukaryota > Metazoa > Chordata > Mammalia > Rodentia > Sciuridae > Geosciurus > Geosciurus inauris. The sequence goes on along the minus strand of PVHX01004879.1, from coordinate 28,127 downwards.
CTAGGAATTTTACATTAATATCACATCACTTCCTGTATGCTTAACAGACATGACATCATACACTTCTCTGTTCTTTGTATTTATTCTCATGTATGTTACTTTTAAATTTGTTACTTTTAAATTTGTTGTGTAAACACATAATGTTAGTTTTTGCCTTTAAATCATTTTTAAGAGAATTTAAGAACAGAAAAGGGTCTTTTATATTAATCACATATGTAGCATTCCACTCCGATTTATTCCTTCTTCAGATCTCAATTCCATCAGATATCATTTCCACTAATAATGAAACACTTTCTTGAGTTGCTCTGGATGGGGACTGCTGATGAGAAATTTTATCAACTTTTGTTGATGTGACATGTCATTATTTTGCCTTCATTTTTGAAACATATTTTAGCCAGGTAAACTTTAAAAACTGTTTTTAGCAATTTGTGATGTTACTCCATTTTATTCTGGCCATCATTATTTTGGAATTCATAGTAAGCTGTCACTCTTCTTATTGTTGATGCAATTTGTCTTCTTGCCATGCCCATTTCCCAGTTGCTTTTAAGACTTTTTTTAAATTAGTAGTTTTCTGCAATTTGACTAATGCCTAGATATGGCTTTCTTTGCATTTATCTTGTGTGAGCTTTACAGACTTTTTCTATACTTTGCTATTTTTGATCATTGAAATTTTTTAGCCAACATTCCTCAAATATTAATTCTTCACAGTCCCTCTCTTTTTTTCTACCTCAATTAAACATAGTAGTCCACTTGGTTCTGTCTTACAGGCAGGCTGTTATGGCTCTGTTCATGTTCTTCAATCCTTTTTTCTTAGCTGTGATTATTTCTACTCTGCTGTCTTCAATATCAGTTCTGTTGTTAAAATTTGGTATTAATCCTATTCATTTAATTTTGGAATTTTTGTTGTCATATTTGTGTATTTTAATTAGAATTTAGTTTACAATTTTTGGCTGGTTCTTACAGTTTTCCTGTATCATCTTAAATTCTTCATCTCTTCATCTACTGTATCCAAATTATTCAGTGTATTTAATCATAATTGTTGTAAGTCTTGGTTTGCTAGTACATCACTTCAAACTCCACCCACCATGCAATGGGAAGCTCCTAAAATTTCTACTCAGCTCTTTCAATTTTTATAAGTTGTTTTTCTCTGAGCCTTTTGGAATCTTGCCTATATATGGGCATGGCATCTCGGGATCCAGGTAAGCACTGAAAAGAATTGAGTGAACATATTTTGGTTCTTTTCCCATGGTTATTTTCTTTCCTTTCTTTTTTTTCCATTTTTTTTTTCTTTTTAAAACATTTCTCCCTCAATTGTCAGACAATATGATACTGTTACCTGCAGGAGTCAGGGTTAGGTTCATGTTCCACGCAGTCCAAGAGTGAACACTGTGAACACCAAGCTAAGCAAGCAAGCAGGAATTTTATTAAGAACGAAGATGAGAGACAGACCCAGAACTCCTGGTGCACGGTGCCTGGGAAGGGCGAAAGTGCCCTTGAAGTCTTACAAGTTTCCTTCTTATAAAGGCAAGTAAGAAGTTGATAAGCTTCTCTTGATTGGTTCCTGAGATTGGTGGGTGTAGATTAGGGATTATGCAGTCACTCCCACCCAGATGGAAACTTACCTCCTTTGAGAAACAGGAACTGTTTTATAACATGTTGAGCCATGTTAAAACGCCTGTTCTTGTGCTTCCCCTCATTACAAGATGCAGGAAGTTATCTCTGGTAAAGATTCTGAAAAATACAGGTGCCAGACTGTTCTTACAGACCAGCTGAATCTCAGAGGATGAGGCTCAGCCTTGAATGCTCCCAAGGTGATTTTGGTAAGGGTCCCAGATTTCCAGAAGATTCCAAGGGCTTTAGCATTTGTTATTAGCCAACTCCTGAGTCAATCTTAAGCCTATTTGATGGAGTAAGCAAGGTAAAGATTATTCTCATCCAGTTTTCAGATGTGAATACAGAGCCTCGGAAAGGATGTTCAGTGCTAGAGCATGAACTATAACCAAATTACAGCCCAGCACTCTTTCATCCAAATAGCCTGTGTGAGACACTTAAATAAGTAGCTTATAGCAAACCAGCAAATTTATCTTGAAAGACCACAAGCCAGATTAGCAGGGCATCAGAACATGGAACTCTGTGTCAGTTAAAAGTTATTATGGCTTTTATAATATATTCTGAATAAAAGGTTAAATTCTGATTTCTCAAATCCACCTTTTCTATAAAGTCATCTTTCAGTTCATAGATTATTATCTTAAATGGGAAATTAAGACTCAAGGTTCAAATTCAAGTTCAAGTTCAGAAGTTTAGAATTCACTAGATTGGAAATTCCTTTTTGTGCACTATAGCAATTGTATAGAAAAATATTAAATTATCCTAAACCTTTACAAATAAAAAATTAACACTTGTTTTCATTCCCTGGAGTGGCAATTTTTATGACCCTTTATTATTTCTTTGTGAAGCTTTATACATATAACCAGAACAGGCAAATCATTTTAGACTCATGCTGGACAAGTTTTCTTATTTCTAATGAAATTGCAATTTTCAAATTTTTACAATAGTTAGTGTTCTAGTGAGACTGTGAGATTGCTTCCCATTTTAATACTATAAAGACCTACCATATATAGCTTCATGCTTTCTTTACTTCTTTTATATTATTTCTTTGAAATAATCCCCAGAAATGATACCATGAATAAAAGAATTTGGACACATGATGATTATCAATCTGTTTTGCTCAACAGTTCTTGAAGAGGTTGCACCTGTTACTATCAATTACCCCCGTTAGTCTCTTTTTTTTTACCTTCCTACCTTTGTTCTTGCCCTTTCCACCCTCCAGAATTCCCATCTTTAGTAAACTTCCTTTTCTGACTGTCTAGATGGACTTCTCTGTATTTAAATCCAAACGTCCTCTGCGAAGCCCTGTGGATTCTAGAGTGTTGGTGATCTCCCTCCTCTGTTCTGACAGCACTCTTTGCCCATCTCAACTGTAGCACGTGCAGCATTTTTTGTTTTGTTTGTTTGCTTTCCCCCAGTGGGTCATCAACAGTTTCACTAAGACCCTCAATGTCCTCAATTGCATGACACATAGAAGATATTTGACAAATATTTGTTGATTGAACTTATATTCTTCTAGCAATAATGCAAAGACCCTATTTCTGTACAGTCTGGCTGTATATTATTTTTAACATTTTTTTTCTTGTTTAAAATTGTTTTAGCTCAGTGAGTAAAAAATATCTCTATATATCTGAGCTAGAGATAAGAACATTTAATAAAATAAAAAGATGATTTTAAGCAGGGAGACAGGTGTGTATATGTGTGCGTTTTAAGTATTTAAGAAAGTAAGATAAGTCATCTCTAAGGGATTGTTATTCTATTTGATCTTCTCAAGTGGGCAATCTTCAGATAAATATCCAACTGCCGCCTCTCCCCCAGGACAGTCAATACAATACTTCAGAAAGGCTATTACAGGTGATGAAATGAGAAAGTAAAGATCCCTGTCTGGCCAGCTACAGTTGCCATTTAATCTAAGCCATTCACTATCTCTTCAAGATTCATTCTGATTTCTACAGAGAATTAACCGTTACAATATGACCCGTATTAAGTGGAGCCACTGCAAAGAATACAGAGGGGATATAAAAAGTGCCTTTTCATTATTTCTCCATTTAAAGACAACTCCCATTTTATTCCAAAATTGTAGAAAAGGAAGATAGGAAGTTTCAAAATTGCTAAAGTCATCACTCACAAAATCCATTGGTTCTTAAATGAGAAGGGAAGAATTTTACTTCCCCAGAGCAGGAGGAATCCAAAAATATTAGAATAGAATAGTAATCATTTAAAAAGCTTAGAGCAAAGCTACAAAATATACAGTCAAAGCAACGAGATTGTTGAAAGTGGTCAATAAGAGCTAGCCCGTAACCGATTCAGTCACATGCAAGGATATGAAATGAAAAAAAAAAAAATGCAATTGGCATGTAAGGAGTTTTTTCAGCGATGTTCATCCTGAAGGTTATATATTAACTTCTGCATTGGGCAGAAATGAATCAACTTTAGACATAGTTGGGGGTTGTTCAAATACCCCTCCTCTAATGAGAAAGAGGGTGGAGAGAGATGCAGATGAAGGAGATAGCCTGACTGGGGCTATGGCTGTGACAGGGGATCTGGATGGTGATCCCCTTCCAAACCTAAAAGAGACCCTGGGACACCAAACTGCTTGGGGGTTAGGGTTGGATCAGATGTCAAATTCAGAGAAGTCTGAACAGTTTGGAATAAATGAGGATCCCAGAGCTCTCAAATACAGAATTGGGATTTAGAGGCAGGACGTGGTGGCTGGGGAGATTTGCAGAGAGTCAGGACAAGTCAGGGAGTGGCTATGGGCAATTTCCTGAAATAGAATCTGTTTTCAAGCTGTTTTTTATGTACCAGCCACAGCTTGAAGCCTGGCTTTTAGAGCCAGGAGTAAGATGCATAAATCCTCAGTAAATATTACCAAATTATCCTCCAGAATGATTTCACCAATCTATATTCCCACCAGCAGAGAATGAATGTGCTTCCTCACTACCTCCTTGGCCAGCATAAAAATAAATCCTTTAATCTTTTTATTTTATTTTTTGCCAAGCTGGCAAAAAAAGAAAAATGATATCCGGCTTTCAATTTGCATTTCTCACTTACCAGTAAACACATGTCATGTGTATCTTTATTTAATAAGAATTAGTTGGTGGTATCTTTTAGACTCTTCTATATTGCTGCTTGGTGTTTTTATAATAATTTACTTAAGCTCTAATATGTTGAAAGTATGACCACTGTCATGTGTGAACATTTTCTTCTTGATCTTCTGTATGTATTTTAATTCCAGATGTGATCTTTAACATGTAAATGATGTGGTCCCATCACTCAATATTATCTTCCAGTGTCTCTATATTGACAAAGAATTTTTTTTTTCTTCCAAGCTGCAGTCATTTAAGAGCTCACATGTATTTTCCATTGTATTTTAAAGGGCTTTATTTTTTTTTTTTACAATGTGGTACTTAATCACTTGGGTTTTATTTTAACAGGAGGTAAGGATCTGTGCTGGTTAAACAGTAAATCTATTTTAGCTGGCCTAAGCTGAGAGAATTTCATTAGAGTTAAGTTACTAAACTACCAAGAGGATCAGAGCACCCAGCTTGGATGCTACAGAATTAAGAGCAAGAAATCTCCAATCACACTGTGGGCTTCCTAGCGGAAACCCCACCTCTGCAGCCCCAGCGGGGCCTCTTGGGCATCACTCCATGGTGCCCATGACTGCCCTCCACTGATACATAATGATGTCTCCTGGGCAAAACCTATGTCTAAGAAATGTGATAATAGCCCAAACTGTGCACTGCTTATTGTGTGTTGGGCATTGCTTTAAGTGCCTTTTTAGATATCAACTAATTTACTCTTCATAACATTCTTTGAGATAAGTATTATTATCATCCCCACTTTGCATATAAGAAAACTGAGAAACAGGTTTAGTAATTGCCTACTATCACACGGCTTATGGATGATACCTAGAATTTTTACCCAGACTGACTCAAATCTGGACTTTTAACCCTTGTTCTATACAGCATGTGGCGTTAGATCTCCCAGCCTCTGGGGTACAAGAAGCCATGTTAGAAAGAGAAGGGAGTGGGTGCTGAATGAATCCATTTGCACAGTCCTGCACAGACACTAATCTAATTTTTGCAAAGTGCTACTCAATTTTCTAGTTCCATTTATTGAATAATCTTGCTTCCCTTATTGATTTATAATGTATGAGTGTCCTTGTGCATTGGGGAAGCATTCAATGAATATTTGTTGAATTAATGATTATGTTAAAGTGTATTTTGGGACTATCTGTTTTAGGCAGTTGTCAGTTCTGGCATTTTGGTAGAATATTGTCTGTTGCCATCCAAGACATACTCTCTGGATCTGATCACTGTGTCCAAACTCATCTGTCTTCTATCTTCCACTGTATGAATGGCCTGGAGGGGCTCCTTTGCTCCCTGGTTTCTGGTTGAATTCAGGAAATAGAGAGAAGACCATCAAATATGAATATGTGCTGCCTATCCACATTTTTATAAATAGTCCCTTCATTAAACTCTCCTCGAGTTACCCAGCTTATGAGTGGCCTTGTGATTCCATAACAGCACATTATTTCAATCATTGTCATTTTAAAACATGTTTTAACATCTGGTGGGGAGAAATTTCCAGATTTCCCCAATCTTAAAACTTTCTTTGTTGTTCATTTATTCTTCCAAATTAGAAAGAACTACTTTGAAGTCAAAATTCATTGAAGTTTTTGAAAATTGAAATATAATTAAGCTAATAATAATTAAAACATTTTAGTTTCCCCTTTGAGGGCATAATTATCTTTCCACTTATTCATGTCTCTTTTACATTTGGCCATCAAGGTCTACAGTGTTCTCAGATAGATCTGCCTGTTTCTTGTTATTCCTGGTTATCTCAGAGCTTCAACAATTTTTTTTTATCTATTATAATTTTCTTTTCTTTCCTGTAATTTTTACCTAGTCATATTTGGTAGCTACATAAACTATTCAATTTTGTATTTTTTAAATACAATCATGTTACAAAAATCATGTGCTCATTTATCAGGTTGCTGATTGTCTTGGATATCCTGAATAATGGATTCCTTTGGTTTACTAGATACCCGGTCTAACCACTTAAATCTTTATGTTTTATGTATTACTGAATTTTCTACAGTTTTTTCAACCTAAAAGACAAGATGAGGCATACCTTATGTGAGAACAGAGCTACTAGAGCCCAAATGAGGAGAGCCTCTGGGGGTAGGGGTAGGGGTGGACACAAATACTACTTGCCCAGAATAAATAAGTTCTCCCAAAATGGTAACTTTACAGATTTTTTAAAAAGAAAAAGAAAAGAAAGAAAAGCAAAGCAGGAAGTTAGTTACAGCAAATCAGTTTTTACAATTGCATTGGTGTATCAGAGTAGCACAGAATAGAGACAGTCATCACTTATGCATTCCAAGCAAGAATTGTAATAAGCAGGAACAGCATTCTCCAAACTGTTTATCATTCTAAGAATGTCAGGAAGTTTACAAGGAACTAAACTGAAGTGGTTACAGGTTACATTCACTGGGTAATGAGAGTTTGGAAGGCAGGAGGGCATGGCTGCTGTCCCCAACCCATGTCTTCCAGTCTTGATGGGAGTCTACAGACTCTCTTTCATTTGGCTTTTGTTTACTGAAATGTTATGATAATGGGCTTTTAGTTTTTACTTTGACTTGTTCCCAACTTTAATAGGAATGTCGTCTACTGCTTTGACAGTGATAGGCAGTGGGTCCTGACTTTCATATTCTTACAATGTTCTGGAAGCTTACTGTACATTGTTGGGTATGTGTTTCTTTTTCTCATTAATCTGGAATGGGTTATAAATTTCATTAAGTGACTTCTTAGCACTTTTTCACTGATTAAAAATGTTCCTTTTCTAATCTATGAATAAGATGTATTAAAATAATACGACCAATTTTACTTAAACCACCTTTTATTGCAAGAATAAAACCTATGTGGTCATGCCATACTAATCTTTAAATATAATTCTGAATCTCAATTTCTTGGCATTATGTAAAGTTTTTTTTTTTTTTCTTTCCCATCTATCTTCAAAATTTCAGGTAAGGTCAGGTTTCCTTTTTCTGTGCTATAATTGTTATATTTTGATGAAATAAATTTGTATTTCTAGCTTATCTCTGCTTTGGAACAATTTCAATAGCATGAGAATTATTCAATGAAAACATAAAATATGCAAAACTGTCTGAGCCTGGAGTCATTTAGAATCATAATTTTTTTTCTAGTTTTTTCAATTCCATGTTTTATTCAGGTTTTCCTTCTTCTTGAAACACATTTGGTCATTTCTGTTTCAACAAAACAATTAATTTGACTTTTTATTTTTGAGATAATTAAATATACTAGTATCAAGCACTACATGATTATTCTTAATCAAGGAAATAGAAAAATCATATTTTTAATGTTCCACTCTTCTATTAATTAATTCATTAGCTTCTGGTAATTGTCATCTTTTCCCTTTTGCTTTTGTAGTTCTGCACTTCCTAACATTCTCTAAATTTCATGCTTAGTTAACTCATTGCATTTTGATCTCTAAAAATTATAAAATTATTCAGTTTTAATTATTTCATTCTTATTGCAGTGTTGGTCCCATTCTATCTTTCCTATGGGTTTTCTTTATTTTTAGTAGCTTTCTAATAAGCATGTTGTAGTTTTTACATCCACTTAAACAGAGGAATTACTTAGATAGTGCTTTTAAATATTTTTCAATTAGTTTATCTTTGCTTCAGTTATTTACTTTTCAACTATTATTATTAATATCTAGTGTTACACTATTGGGATAAGAGATAATAACTTGTCTGTTTTCTTCTTGGAAAAGCTTAGTACAAATTTTTTGGTGACTTGCTACGTTGGTGTAACTGTTATTAATAATTCTTGAGGTCAGGCCTTCAATGTCATCAAGACACATACAAACCTCATTTATTTCTCCATATTCTGAAGGGAGGTACAGGATCATCCAAGGTTGACTTTTTTGACTCCGCAAATCTGATCTTACTTGACCCCTCACACCACTCTATAAACACCTGCATGCTGTGGCTGGTCAGAGGTGGGTAGCAAAGTTTCACATTGCCAGAATGTGACTTAGTTTACAAACTGTGTCCCCTGTTTGGAGAATCCCTTTCCCAACCCTAAGAGGACAAGTGGAAGAGGTTCTCTGCTACTACTCTATGCATGTGAGTTATGCCTTTCTTGGGTGCCAATTAGATCAAATTGAATAATAGATGAGAAAATATGTTAACAGTTCAGTGCCATCCAAATGTGGAAAGTCATTATTTAAAACTGAATTTGGTGAATTATAACAAAATGATAATATCTAACTTTGTAAAAATCATCTTTTCAGATGCTTTTCAATCCTCTTAATAAGAACAACTTTTACTTCTTACATTTCTGTCCTTTGAGAAATTATCCCAAGTATTTATTCATCTATGACTTTATGCAACTATTTCAAATCATTACAGACTATAAGGATCTGTATAATTTGGCAGATAAAATACTAAGCATCAGATAATAGATGAAATATTAAAGATTGAGGGAATAAATTTTGTGCTTGATTTCATAAAGATAATAGAACTGGTAAAAGAGCATGAGTTTGGCCTGCAGCTTCTGGAGTCAGTCCTTTGAAAGAGCCTAGGCCCACCCACCTACCTGACCCAGCCTGGTCTGCTTGAGCTATGCCTCCCCCACCCACATCTGCCCTGGTTACTCCACATTTTTCTTTTGACAGTACTACCATGACGGCTCCCTATGTCCACTGTGGTTTCCATCTCCTCAGCAGGACTGTGGGCCCCACTGAGGACGTCTGCTCTCCCTCAGTCTGGTCTAGGGTCTCCTTTGAAAATGATCTCTGTGGATGGACAGAACAATTCACAGAGACAAACATGGACAGAAAATGAGTAGCTCGGTGGAAAGCTAGTCAGCCATGATCAGACCATCTGAGAGCTTTCAGACCCATTCTTCAGGCAGTGCAGGCCAAGAACACATGGAGGGCATTTTAGCCATTTCTCTATATAAAAGCAATCACCAAAATTGATGGCATTTCACCAAGAGTTAGATGTGAGTGGCCCTGGGTTTGCTTCTCATCTGTGATTAGCTGAGGCTGGTCTAGGTTGGGCTTGCCTAGACAACTGGTCTTCAAGCTGGTACAAATCCTGAGATGGCTCATTCTCAGTGCAGATTTGTTTTGGTCAGCTTTTCTCACTGCTATAACTAAAAGCCCTAACCAAAACAATTTTAGAAGAGGAAAAGTTTATTTGGGGGCTCATGGTTTCAGAGGTCTCAAACCATAGATAGCAGGCTCCATTCCTCAGGGTTAGAGGTGAGGTAGAACATCATAGCAGAAGGGTGTTGTGGAGGGAAGCAGCTTGCATGATGATCAGAGAGCAGGAGAGAGACTCCACTTGCCAGATCCAAAATACATAACTCAAAGGCATTCCCAAGGGACATCATACCCTACCTGCCTTCAATTACCACTGTTTATCCCAGCAGGAGATTAATTCACTGATTGGGTTAAGACTCTCATAACCCAATCATTCTTCCTCTGAACCTTCCTCCCTTGTCTCACACATGAGCTTTTCGGGTACACCTAATATCTAAGCCATAACAAGGTTGAAGTGATGTAACACCTGCTGAAGACTGGGGAGGGGACAATGTTGTAGAAGCCCAGGGAAAGACCCATCCCACCAGCATATTTCAAATCTGTGTTTCCAGAACATATAAAATCCCATTAGCAAAAGCAAGTCACATGGCCAGCACTGATGTCAAAGGGAAACACACTGTCCTGTGTGGGAGAAACTACAAAGTTGTATAGCAAAAGGTGTGGACACAGGAAAGGGTGAAAGACTCAATAATTCACTGAACCAACGAAAAGATTTTCAGGCTCAGACCAAAAAAGAGACTCCAGTTATATTCATATCAAATTTGTATAAAATGATAAACTTAACTATAATGAAATGAAATAAAGGAGGAAATGCAGAGAGGTATCTGGGGAGGAGGAGAAAATAAGTCATCAACATCATATCAATAACAAACCTTTAAACTGAATTTGGAATCCAGTGAGGACAACCTGTCCTCATATTCCATGTTCTGGCAACCAGAACTACTTGAGCTATCAGGAGCACAGTGTACTCCCCAAGTGTGTGCACTTCCAATGCGCTGCTGTGTCTCCCCAGGATAGCCTCTTGTTCCTCAATCTCCAAGTCCTCATTCAATTAGCTCCTACCTAATCTTCCACACACCCTCCTAAAGGAAGCCTTCCTTAACTTTTAAAATTGCTCTCCGCACCCTATTCTTTATGCCTCGCCAGCATTCTGCACAAATCCTAAAAGCTTCTGTCCATTGTCTGCGTACATACTCCAGACCATGTCTTCTGGAATGTAATGTCCTGATCTTAATTTCTTCCCTCTCCTCAAGTATTAAGGTACTCCATATACAGTGGATAGTCATGGACTGAGTGAGCAAATAACCTGAACCAGCTTTAGAACAAACTTATGGTATCAAAAGATGCTAAAGGAAAATCCAGGAGAAATGCATGGGTCATTTTTGTGTGTGTGTGGCACTGGCTTTTTTCTCTTTGTTTCCATTACCAAATAAAAATTATTCCTACTGAATAAAAAAAATCAGGTCTCAGTTTTATAGTGAGTAGGTCTCTAGTTTTTTTCTGGTTTAAGCTACCTGGCACTTTAGGGAGTTAATTCCTTTTTTTGTTAGGTTCTACTTTTTCCATGCATCTTATGAGGATTGTAGCAGGTTGTGTTAGTCAGAATTTTATTGCTGTGACAAAAATACCTGAAAAGAACAAGTTTATTTTGGGTATATGGTTTCAGAGGTTAAGTCTATGATCAGCTAACTCTATTATGGTGGAAGGGTATGGCAGAGGTAAACTGCTCATCTCATGGTAGCCAGGAAGCAAAGAACCAGAGAGCAAGCCTCCAGGGACAAAATATAACCCCAAGGGCTACTTCCAGTGACCTACTTCTTCCAGCCACCTCCCACCTGCCTGCAGTTGCCAGCCAGTACAATAGCTCTTTCAAATTATTAATTCATCCAATGGATTAATCCTCTGATAAGGTCACAGCTCTCATAATCTAATCATTTCACCTCTGAATATTTTGACCTTGTCTCACACATGAGTTTTGGGGGGAAACCTCATATCTAGACCATAACACAGATCATCTTTGAATTCTAAAATTCTTCTGACATTTGCTCATGCTATTTATAGTTGAAGAGGTTACGGGATGGAGCAAGTAGACATAGCAGTAGCTGAGAAGGGTTTACAAGAAAAAATGGAAGTTTAAGGTAAAATGACTAGATCCCAAATGAGAATAATACCTCATATTGTTGAAGGGGATGAAAATAAAGTAACTTGGGTTTCTTATTAGACACTCGCAGGCTACTAGACCATTTAGTCAACAGCAGCATATTACAGTTTTCCTAATTAGATATCATTGGCCTTAATAGTCTCTTTTATGACTTCCATCTTCTTCCAATCTCTATTTATTAAGACAAATGCCCACTGTATTTTATTGCATATTGATCAGATTTAGAGAGAAATACGGCATGTTCTGGATATAAACCCAAGAGCACAGAAGGTCACTGGGGAAAAGGCACAACAACCAATACCCTAGGGGAAGCCAGGAGGTAGAGGAATGGACCAGTCACTGAGGCTTTCAGAGCATGAGGCCTGTGTTGCCCAGGGAATCAGAAGACTCTCCTGAACCAAGACTTGGAGAGTGGTAGAAAGGAAGATGACGGTCTAAGCTACTCATACCTAACTACACTTCCAGTTATACAGAGTCACAACTGCCTAAAACAGATGACCTGAACATGTGGGAAATCACTAGTATAGCATGCCAAACACAGTTGGAAAGCTCTCCCTTAACCCATATTTCAATGCAAGTGGGGAACTGAAGAGTTGTCCTGTTTGGGGACTATTTTCACCCTAGCTGATTCTGAACCAACCAAAAAACATAAGCAAGAGTCAGGACAAAAATGGTAAACTTGATAGCAGGTAAAACTGGACTAGAGAAGTTGCTATGGAGAGAAGCCGTAATGCACTTCCTAGTCTAATTGGTCTGCTCACCACCCTCACTCCTGCACTAAAGTTGCTCACTCAGTCACACACAGGGCGTCAGGAGGATGTAGGGTTACCCACTCCAGGATACAGCTTTCCTTGAAGACTTATCATATGGAAATAAGCTGGAGACACACATGTCCTGCAAGCCATAGAGAGTGTAGCAGGGGCTTTGTACCTACAAGAACCTTTTTTCCAAATTGTATCAATCAGGTAAGTCTCTTCTCTTGAGAGGAGAGAGAGAGAAGTGGAAACAACATGGGTATTCTTCTCTCCCAGGCTTCTGGAAGTGGGCGATGTCTTAGCATGAGCCACCAAGGCATGCCAGGAGAGAAAAGGAGTGAGTCTATCACCCGTCTCTTCATTCCCCTCAAATTAAAGACTTCCGTGGCAATTTCTGGAGCATTCTGTAAGTGGACAGAAGAATTCATGAGATTTTCAGAGTATGAGGAGTTGGGTTGGAGATCGGGTGATGGTGAGAGAGGATAGTATAAGAGTATAAGATAACCGCAAAAGATTCTCAGGAAAATTCTCCCAGTCACGGGCATCGTCCTCTCTCAGTCAGTCATCTCAGACCCCTCAGTCCCTTGAGTGCCTACCAAGTATCTTAAAAATGTTCGGTCCCCAAAATAAAATTCTAACATGAAGGAATAGATGCAAATTACAAAATATTTTTCTCTGATAAAGTTAATCCACATTATTCATAAGGAGCAAAATTAACACCAAGATTAACTATCCACACAACTTTGTCAGCAGTAATAACTTTATCATGTTGGCTGATCCCCCTCATCAGCTACTGGATTGACATGGGAAAGGGATGTAAGGAGAAGAGAGCACTTAGTTTTCCTGAATTTGGGCTCTATATCTGATCCTATCCCTTGGGTTCTATATATTTGGAACAAAATATATTTACTGGGAAGTTAGTGAAGTGAAAGATCACCAACAGAGTTATTGGGAAACTGGGTTGTGACTGACTTACATTACTATCTGCATGACCTTGGCTGAGATGTTCAATTTCTTTTGGCATTTCAGTTATCCCATCTGTAAAGTCAGGGATCTGAAAATGTCAAAAATTCCTCCCCAATTATAATTTTATGTGTTACATTCAAGTCTATCAAAAGTCAATAACATATAAAAATTGCATCATTTATTATGTATGGCAAGCGCAGCTAAGAAATTCATATGAGTTCACTTCATCCTCCCAACAACCAATCCTATGGGGTAAGAGTAATTGTCCCATTTTACAGATATGTGAACTTGAACTCTGGGGCTTTAATTATTTTGCCCACCATAAGGAGGAGAGCTGGAATTAAAATCCTTACCTTACTTCAAAGTTTATTCTTCAATTTACCATGCACTTCTTTAAGAATAGTATTTATAAATGGTATTACAATTTCAAAACCATGTACTTGAATTCCTGGGGTCCTCATGATCATCTATTTTGAGTTCCAGTTTTCATATGGGCAAATGGCAGCTGCCAGAAGCTGAGTCACCCAAGGTCATAAAAGTCCCTGGGATCAGAGCTGAGCTGTTTCCTGGGACCCTTGGGTTGAGTGCTCTAAAGCTGTTTGCTTGCTTTCTTTGAGGTTGACCACACTTGGACACTTTTCTCCCATGGCCCTTTGTTCTTCAAAGAAACCCCAATCACTGGGGCAGGCATTCTGCAGCTACTTCTGACTCAGACAATTCCACTCGTTTCCTGGGATGAGCTTTCTGAAATAACTCCTTCTCTTTGACACTGTTCTCTCTCCATGAAGCAGTGTTTGCTGCCTCTTTGATTACATCCATTAGCTATTCAGACACAGCTGCCCTTCAGAGAACAACACGCCTCTGAAAGCCACAGATTCAGCAGCTGAGTCTGAGCCAAACCCAGGAGATCAGGCTCCCAGAAGACAGGGAGAGATGAGAGCAAAACACCTACCACCCAAGTAAGAAGGGGCTTTGGAATCATCTTAAGTACAATCCCTCACTTTATGGATGGGGTAACTGAACTCAGAATCAAGAGGGGACAGCCCTAAGCCAGGCAATGATGAAGCCAGAGTCAGAAAGACTTTCTGGCTTAGAACTTAGTCTTTTTCTTTTGTATTCATTGGGATCTCAACAGTGCAATGTGAGATTCCATTATGATGTGACTTGGGAAATGGAAAAAACAAATCATCAGCCCTGTGCCTCACTTCCATACAGGGACGCATGAATCACAAAGCTCTTCATGTCCTTATCTAATTTAATTTTATGACCATATCATAGATTGTTGTTTTTTGTTTATTTGTTTTGCTGCAACAGTGAGCAATACCTAAATCAGAGTGGCTTGCAACACACAAGATTTCTTTCCTGTTCACATACATGTCCACTCTGGGCTGGCTATGACAGTTTTACAATATTTCCACTCCAGGATTCAGGCTGACAGAGCAACTGTCTCTGGGCCATGAATGCTTAATATGGGCTGGATTTTATCCTCTCAAAAAGGTTTTAGAATCTTTATCTCCAGCCCCTGTAAATATGCTCTTATTTGGAAATGGGATCTTTGTAGTTGATCAGATTTAGATGAGGTCATTGGGGTAGAATCTCGATCAAACTTGTTTGGTTCCCTTATAAGAAAGAGGAAGTTTGGACATAGAGACAGCAAAGGAAGATGAAGGCAGAGTTTGGGGTGATGCTACCACAAGCCCAGCAGTGATGCAAATTCCTGGCAAGCCAATAGAAGCTGAGGGTGTGTCATGGACCAGATTCTCCCTCACAGCCATGATTTAAAAAAAAAAAAAAAAAAAAAAAAAAAAAAAAAAAAAAAAAAGAACAAAAACAACCCTACAGACAACACCTGGATCTTGATCTTGGACTTTGAACCTCCAAAACCATGAGACAATAAATTTCCTTTGCTTAAGCCAATCAGTGTGTGGTGCTTGGCAGTGGCCTCACCAGCAGACTCACACACTGTTCTTGTTGCAGAGAGGAAAGAAATAATGGAAAAGTCCACACTGTCCCCCAGAGCTTCAGATCACACTCCACTGGCCTAAGCACAGAGCATGACAAAGCATGATGTCAATGAAGTGGAAAGATTTCCTCTCACAAAGACTCAGGGAGGACAGCCCAGAGAGGAGCAGGTAATATTACAACACAAGAACATAATCTCCGCCAGCAATGTTGTCACCATGGACAAATGGGCAGTGAGGTTCTTTGCACTGAGGTCCAAAGACAACAACTGGATCATCTAAGCTGGGTAACTGGTGGCACAAGTGTGTGACTACAGATTTCCAGCCCTCAATCCTAGCCTATTTCTATTTCTATTGCCCAAGGAATTCTATGGGTAATCACACCTGCTGGCCTACACTGATCCCTATCCTGAAAATGCTACTGTTACTCCTCTTCATAATATCAGCCTTTGGGTGAAGGAGAATACTAGTGTCTTCCAGAGATTAACTGGAATTGAACTCACATCATGATCACAAGTCAGTCCTCTTTCTTTTGAGCATGTGTAAGGACCTTCATTAGAGCATTTTCCCCTATGTAAGTGTATGTGTGAAATTAGGGCATCAGCTTGATTGTGGTCCTGTTAAAGAGTTTTGTATAGATTTGCCTAGGATGAGTGCCATTTGAAGATCTTAACCATGAGCCTCTTAGTCCTGCCAGCTCAGCCTCCTGCCCCCAATATTTTGAAAGCCAGTGGTTAATTAGGCCCATCAGGGCAGGTCAAGCCTACTACAATGCATCTGGCTGGGCCTGAGTCACAGACCTCAAAGAGGTCCAAACTGGAAGAGGCTTGCTTAGAGGGCAACCAACTGTCCCAGCTTGCCCAGGACTGAGGGATTTACCAGGATGTGGGACTTTCACTGCTAAAACTAGAATAGCCTGGGAAAACCATCATGTCTAGTCACCACAGGCCTCAATCCCCTAATGGAATCCAAACCTAGAATGTTTAGATGGGAAACCCAAGACCAGAGAGGGCAGTACTTGGAGTCCAAAGTTTGAACTGGAAGTAGACATTGATGTCACATAAACTTAATGTTAAGGGGACCCATCTTTCTAGTTAGTCCAGCCCTGAGGGGGTTCCCATTTTTAAAGTGGTAGAATCCTGGGGAAACTGGGAGGTGTTGGTAACCCTACTTAATGATATCCTATTTGCTAATAGGGAAAAATGAGATCCAGAGAAAAGTCAATTCCTCAAAATTACAATTAAAATAAATGTCAAACTGGGAGCAGAAGGCTTCTTAACACCCAGATTCGTGCATTTTCTGAAGTACAATACAGAGTTTTGACTATCAGCAAGTATCTATCTATTCACATTATTCAAGCAGATTTTCAAATTTAGTTGGAACTACTTGAACAGCCTGAGAAATGCCCTGCAGAATGACACACCAGGGTGGTCCATTTCCAAAAAGCAGTTCCCTGAAGCCAGAAGGGCACAGCCCTACTCTGAACCTCAGACTCTCTCTTCTTTAAGATCTTCAAACCCAGGAGACCACCTCTACACAGAACGCTGGTAACACCTGTCACACACAAAAGGGAAACGAAACTCCTCTCTTCTCCCCTAACTGATATCATTTTTCCTCTTCGAGTGCACAAAGTATCAGGAAAATGCATGTAAACAGCTCCTCTTCCACAGGCAGGACTCCACACCAGTGGATGTAATCTCCTTGTCTTACCCAAATGCTATTCCATAGTTACCACCTCCTGGTTGAGGTCTCAATCAATTTCAACGTTCCAATCCTTGGCTGGCTTTCCTTCCTTTCTTCCTTCCTTCCTTCCTTCCTTCCTTCCTTCCTTCCTTCCTTCCTTCCTTTCTTTCTTTCTTTCTTTCTTTCTTTCTTTCTTTCTTTCTTTCTTTCTTTCTTTCTTTCTTTCTTTCTTTCGTGCTGGGGATTAGACCCCAGGACTTTGTGCATGCAAGGCAAGCACTCTACCAACTGAGTTATACCCCCAGCCCAACATTCCAATCCTTAATCCACAAGATGTGTGCTGTTGGATTTCTGTGTGAAAATGTAAATTTTTTAAAGGAAACGGAATGCATTTGGGAGTTAGCAAGAGCTAAGTTTGAATCATGGTTCCCCCATATACTGGCCATTTGACTTTGATCAAATTATCAAACTTCTATGGCATTCAGTTTTATTACTGGAAATACTCTCCCAAGGATTGTTTTTTTCTTTGAAAAATTACTGTATGTGATATATTTCTGAGCATATAGTAGTTATTTAATAATTGGTACAAATTTTGTAACTAAGAGATCCTTATGTGAACAACAAGAGGAGTGGGGCTTTGGGGTGTCTTTTTAAAGGGGTTTTGCTCAGATGGGAGACTTTTTAGTTGATTACACTGATGTTGTATGTAACATCTGGATTCCATTGCTAAGAAAGAAGGGAGAAGAGATATTGGGGAAGAAAATTATGGTTGCTGACACATAATATGACCTAATGAATTCATAAATCAGTTACTTTTCATGGACAAAGCTCCCCCAGTGTCTACCTGTATGGTTTTTAAAGCACAATAACTGCTTTTTATTATTACCATAGTTGGATCATTGGGTCTTGATTCCTTCATAGAATCAGCTGAATTTTGACAGTTGAATCCTTTGAGATCTGACTATATCCAATTATGCATGGGTTGGTGAAACACATTTCTGGTGTCTGCTACTTTTGCACAGATATATGACTATATGAGTTTATAGTTCACATAACACATCATCATTTTTACTTTTTCTTAGTAGTTATTATACGATGTCTACTTTGATGCATTCCACAGATGGATAACTCTTAAACCCAATTTTCTTCTACCTCAAAATAACACATTCCCAGCAGAAGCAGAATCACCCAGCACAGTTTGAACTGGGTACGGTCTGGCTGCTTTATTAAATCATCTTCACTGCTGGATGTCATTTTACCGATACTTAAAACATTTTAATTTCATCACTCTGTGTATAATGTTCATTTCTAAAACTTAATATATTTTAAAGTATAATGATTTAAATAATCATAAGATAAAATAGACTGCATTGTCAGCCAAATATATCTTTAGAAACTGTAGCAGAATAATGCAACCATTCCCAATACTACTGTCCAATATCCATGAGATTATTTTCATGAGATTGACTATATGGCTGTTATACTCCTATTATCATCCTAATTTTAAACATGAAAAATGAAAAAAAAAAAAACCCTGAGACCTAAAAAGTGAAGAGATTTCTCCAAAGACAGCATTTCCCACACCCCTTTTTTGTGCAGAACATCTGAAAATTTGGAGCTCATTCAGTTTGGGGCTTTTTCTGTATTTGTTGTTGCTATAATATGAATCAAGCACTTTTGACAATTCCTGTTTATGAAAAATGACTCATAGTTTTCAGCAAAAGCCCAACTGTGTACAGCACAGTATTGAAAAGAGAAAGTCCAATTTATCCTCAAACTGAGGAAATGCTGGAGAAACAAAAGCTGCTCCCCAGAATTCTGCTTCCATTTCTGGGGTGGTCTGTGCTTATTCATGAAGGCAGTCAAAAGAGGGAAAAGAGAATACAATCAATGCAAAAGCCTTTCAGAGGTGAAATAAGCCCTAGCCATGAATTGAAGATAGTTAAGTTATTTGCAAAGAAAACAAAAGGACCCCTTGGTGACAGGATGCAGGACACTGGATGCAATAGTGACCTACAACGTGAATCATATCCTGAATGCTACCAAACTATCTTTCAGTGACACTGGCAAAGGGCTTTCCATTTCATTTGTTTTGTTTTGATCTGTCAACAGCAGAGCCTTCATCAAAAGCCTTCTGCATACCCTTCCCATGCTGGGCAGGAAGGACAAAGCCAGTGAATGGGCAAGATCGGCAATAGGGTCTCAGGGATGTTGGAAACCTTCTCCTCCACACCCTTTCTTGAAATGACTTCCCAACTCAATCCCCTGAATTCAAGTCTTCCCTTAGAGAAGCAGTAATTAAATCAATGCTGTGTCCCATACTAAATACACAGGAGAGAAAAAGAAGACCTGGAGTATAATAACCACTTATTCCAGAGGCTCCCTGGAAGTCCAAACTGTCCTGCACTACTCCGTGTACAGAAGGAATAATTCTTCTCTGGGTAGCAACAATCATCATGGAGTACCTGAAATAGTCATGGAGGAGGCACAGGCTTTAAAAGATCCTCCTGAACATGTCTACAATTATGTCTTCACCCTCTGGGGATGACAGTCTGGAGGTTATTTCTCTTAGAGTGCAAAAATATTGAAGTTTATTTTTGATCAATCACTTTTCAATTAAAAAAACTATAGTCTATAATGTCATTTGAGGCCCCTCTCAACAACCCTGTAAAGAATGTACTATTGATTACATTTTTCAAATGAAAAAATGAAGGCTAGGAAGTGTTTCACTGTGACTATAGGTCACACAGTTGGGCTGGTTTGGGTTTTACTAACCTCTACTACATCATTTTGTTTATGAAAAAAGGTCCCCTTTACATTTCTATTAAAGCTTCTATTACATTTCTATTAAAAGCTCACAAAGCTTTCACACATAATTTCACCAATTCTGTCCAATTATTAGCATTTTTTTTCTACTTATCTCCAAAAACTTTCTTAGATTGAATCTGCTTTTTGGACTGATTGAATTCACCTTAAAGAAGCATGGGAGAAAGCAAATGCATAAGACACAAGTCTACTTTTGTAAGAGGCTAGGATGGTGGCTAGGAGTCAGGACCCTGTGCCATTGTGGGCCAGATTCTCTGAAGACTTGCCAGAACATAACACAGAGATCAGATAAGGTGGCAGATGTGCATATGTTTTGTAAATGGCTCTACACATGTCAGGGGGTAAAACCATCAAAAACAGGGTTCACAACATGTAGGGCTTTGAAGTATTAGCTTTTTTTCATCTTCATAAGACCCAGCAAAAAGTAGGCCAACTAAATTATCTGAATAACTGATCAAATGCACAAATAGCAGGAACCTTATCAGGGGGGAAGGGCCTGAACTTGTGCTGAGAGAACAATGTTGGGACAGGTGGGTGAGAAGAATCTGCTGTATTATATGTCACCTTTACAGAGGGCCACCATTTGCAGGGCAGCTCCCTGTGCCTTTTTGACTGACCATCCGCCATTTTGGATCTGACTCTCTTTGAGATTACTAGGTCAATTGTCCAACACTCAATACCAGCAGAGAGGAGCTTGAACCTAGGTTAATGTTATTTCAATTCCCTTGCTTATTCTCTGCAGTCCTCTGAACACAATAAGTGAGGAATTCTAGACTCAGGGCCCTCATCAGCCATTGGTACATTCTCCCCCATGTCCTCCATATTATAGGGTTTGGACATAGGTTCAAGCATCCCTTAGGATTGATTGCATTTCTTCAGATTACCTAAAATGCTCTGTTCCTTTGATGCAAAGTACCTCACCTATTACACTTCCCTGTGAGACCACCCCTGGGCTCCACATCACTCCCTCTAATCCACTGAAGACTTCAGAGCTACTCTCTACCTCACCACCTCTATCCCCACCTTCATCCATGGTGATTTCAAAATCCAAGTAGATGATCAAACCAACAAATTGGTCTCCTGATTTCTTTTTTATGTCCAAAACTCCATCTCTATCTGGCACTCACCCTCATTGTTGTACCCTTAGACTTTGTCATAGATCAGTTAATCTTTGTCCATACATCTTCTCCCCATATTTCCTTCAGTAACTGGAACTCCAAAAGTTCTATGTCCCCAGCAATGGCACAAAACCCGTGGCCTTCTCACCTTTTCACCATCATACATCTTCTTGCCTGATGTCCTTATGTGGGGTTGTGACTTCTGGTCCATCAGTATAATGGTCTGTTGCATAAACACTCAACCCTCTTGTGCCTCTCTCTCTCTACCCTTGTAACATGCCAACTCGGTTAAGCCAAGTCTCAGTCTATTTCATAGCCACATTTAAGCAGCTAAACAAAGCTATAAAAGTGGGAACAAAACACTAACACATTCATGCCTATGAATCTCAATTTAAATTCATGAACCCAAACGTTGTGTCTTCAATGCTGCCCCTGAATGCAAATACATTTCCACTCATCCTTTCATTCTTCAAGATCACTATTTCACCACTCATCTTTCTCAAAATGCTCTAGTCAAACATCAAAATGCTTCTATCCTTCCTCACTGTTACCATCTGACCTCCACAACTTGTTTCCCTAACAAATTGGAATCAGAAGAATGCCTAGATTCTCTAACGTTCAAATCCACAAACCTACCCAACATTTGCACCTACTTGTGATTTTGCAGAATTTTAACAAGTACAGCATGAATGTTGGTCTATCTCAATAGATAGCAGCTTTAAGCAACTAAAACCATCATAACATTGCATAGCACAGAAATATCAGCCCAGTCTAAAACCATGTCCACTCCCTTTGCTCCTTGACATTGAGCCAGCTGTCTCTCTCCTTAGCATGGATCAACATCATTTTTTGAGGCTGGATCACATCATTCTTCATCTACAATAGTGCTTCTGCAAATCTCATTTGTTCTTCTACGTCATGGCACTTTCTCTTTGCTGGTTTAACCTCATATACATATGAGCATATTGTAAGGACTCTGCCTTTTAAAAAAATGTTTGACTCCATTCCACTCCTGATATTTCTGCTCTCCTTTGCAACAGTTTTCTATTTTAACTATCTTTAGCAATTTTCCTCCTTTTTCTCTTGAAACCATTCTCATTAGCTATCACTCTGCTGAGATAGCTATTGTCAATACCTCCTTATTGCTAAATTCAATGACCAGTTCTCAGTCTTCATGTCACTCAAAATCTTAGCAGCATTTGACAGAATTAATCACTTCTCCCTTTTTGAGACATTTTGTTCAGTTCTTGGAGGAAAGGCAGTATTGTCCTGGTCTCTTCTCCTCCTAAGTTGCCCTATATGTTGCTGAATCCACTTGTCAACCTGATCTCTAGGTGTTGGGGTGTTTCAGGGCTTGCTCCTCCTGCTTTTCTATCTCAAATCTACTCTACACTCCTTGGGAGATCTCATTGGAATCCTGGCTCTAAATACTATTTTTCAATATGCTGGTGACTCCCAATTTTAAATCTTTAATCAGATTTCTTCTCTGAATTCAGGATTTTTCTATCAAACTGCCACCTCCATTAGCTCATCTAATCGTGGTCCTAAAACCACTTTGTTCAGCAAATCAGAATTGTTCCATTTCTCCTGAAAGCCTGCTGTTCCTCAACATTTCTCAGTTAAGGTGAATGATAGCTTCTCTATTGCCCAGCCTCTTTTATTCCCCCTAATTCTCCACCTTCAATCCATCAACAAACCCCATGAGAACTATTTTTAAACTACTGCCCAGTTCTACTACTTCTTCCTCTTAGTACGTTATTGCTAACACATCAATCTAATCAGGTTTCTCTTCTGCTCAGAATCCTTTAGCTTTTTCCATCACATGTGGCATGAAATCCATACCACTTATTTTAGTGTCCTGGCCACTGGCTAGCCCTGTCCACCCTAGGACATCGCCCAGACCCTGCCCCTAAAAAACACGAAACCACTGTTTTTTCTGACCATACAGTACTTTGGAAGCCTTTCCAGCTTCAATCTCATCATTTCTCTTTCTCTTTGCTTCTATATAGACAGACCCAACTGAGTCCTAGATGAGGATGGAAACAGAATCACATCTCTAAAATTTCTTCCATTGGCCACTCAAATCTGCTCCTTCAGAAATCCTATCTTCCACTTGAGCTTCTCATACCCTTCTCACCTGCTCTCTGCCCCACCACTACCCATCAGCTGCCCAAGAACTCTGTGGTTTGCTCAGTCTATAGGGAGATGAGGGTGGAGCAGCAATTTCCTGCCTCCCAGGGTAACCTTCACACCTTTTACAATGGCTAGACCTCCCTACTTGGCAGGGTACAGCTGTTTTATGAAGTTTCTTAAGGACAATAAAAATTGAAAGCTTCTCTAACCCTTTCTCCCAAGGCAAGTCTTGGTAATTTATCATATCATATCATTTTGTGGAGCTAAAAATAAACAAGTTTTTCTAGATAGCATTTTATTGTTGCATATATCACAAATATTCCATGCTTGCTGACATGACTGTTTTTCTTGCTAGAGTAGAAGGTCTTTGATGGGAAGACTGTTTTTTAACCCAGAACCCTGTGTATAGTAGGGTTTAGATGGCACATAGTAAGCATTGAAATCAACAGAACTAAAGAACTGTTTTATACAATAAACTGATAACTATCTTTATCCAAATAAGTGGCAATATGCACTGAGGGACATTGAGTTTTGCTATAGGAAGGATCACTGGTTTATCACCAGGTTCTATGTTCTTTTTGCTCATCTCTTGCAGCCCCTTTAAAAGGTATTCTATAAAGTTCATCTTCCCCAGAGCCTCAAATGAACTTGAGCACATCCCATGCCTTGCTCTGGCTTACTCGTCAGTGACAGCATTTCTTACTCTTAAGTTACAAACTCATCTTCATTCAGATATTAGAATTTTCCCAGTTTAAGATACTAGTTGAAGGTTGGACTTTTCTTCCTCTTTCCTTAGATGAAGACCTGTAATTGTTGCTGTGTCCCTTAAAGGAAGGACATGAGATGGCTAGCTGACTATTCTTTCCTGACTAGCTGACTATTCTTTCTACTTTGCCAGCAAAAACCAGTGAGATATATAACAGGGAAATTCTTTCTTGACAGGTGACTTCCTACTTCCTGGTCTGCCTAATGGTTGGAGGTCAATCTTTCTTTTGAGGTCATTTTGATGGGAAATCCCATGAAGAGGATCTCTCCCCCAGTGATCCTGTGACCTGGACAAGGGATACAGTCTCTTCTCTGGTTGGTCAACTGTGACTTCCTTCTCAGCTCCCCGTACTGTCACTCACTTCTTACTAGAAACACTCTGATTCTAGATGGTAGCTCATTTGGCAGAAACCAGGACAAACATTAGCTTTCTCTTTCATGTCACCATATCTGATCCACAGAAAACATTCACTTACCTATTGCTCTGACATCCTGGAGAAAAAGATATTTATAACTTAGCCTCCATAACCCTACCTACTGCCCAGGGCTACTCTTTCTTAGCATCTGTCCTCTGGTCTTTCAACTGCAGAAAATATTTCCAACTCTCCAAATGGTCTCAGGAGTGCACCCCCAACACACACACACACACACACACACACACACACAAACACACACACACACACAGGTTAATATGGAGGAGATCTCTTCCCCTCTCCTTCATCACAGTAATTTTTGGTTATTGTTCATTCTTTTTTGGCATAAATTATTGCATATCAGACATTGTGAATGGTGGCTTACTAGATGCTGGGTTTTTTTGGCAGTTACGTTTCTTGGGACCAGTTTGATCCTTCCAAGCCAGAGCAGCCTCTAGTTAAAACTAAAGAACTGAGACCATGCTAACTACTATGACCGTGCCCTTCTCTGTTTTATAAGGTCTCTTCATTTAGCTGGTCAGAATGCAAACTATTCCCAGTCCTCTAGAGGTGAGCTCCTGGAATTGTTCAGCCTTGTGGAGTTTTACCCCATATACATGGACCTTAATGTTCAGACAGACATGCTAGGTGATCCTCTGTGGTCTTTGCAGCTACCTTCTCTCCAGTGCTCTGCCTCTGAAACTCTAGCTGCCTAGGATGTTATTCTCCATCTTCTCAATTAGAGAAACTCTGGGCTCTGTTTGGACTTCTCCCTTGGGGCCTGGAAAATGCCTCCAGGAAGAAAGCTGAGGTGACTTTGGGGCTCACATGACTTCTTTCCTTCTCTTGGAGGTTATATGGTCTGCACAGGCTGGTTGTCCCGTATCTTACAGCAGTTGTTTCAGATATCGTGACCAGTTTTCTAGTTGCCTGCAGAGGCAAAGCAAGTTCAATAGTGGTGTCTCTTTCAAGGGCAGGTGTGGTAGACATTCCGATCCCTCTTTGTATGTCTGATTTAACTGGTCAATCCAAGCCATGAACCAGTTCTCAACCATTTATTTTGTAAGTTCTGCTTATGGGGTTCTGGCTTTGAAACTTAATTTTATTTTACCTCTGATATTTTTTGAGAAGTGTTCTTTTTAACCCCCTTTTAATAAGAAATCTGAAGGTTTCAGAGTCTATGGACAGCCAGCTCCATTCCTTGGGGCTACAGGTACAGCTGAACATCAGGAAGGAAGAATGTGATAGAGAAAAGCAGCTGAGGACAGACAAGGCAGCAGAAAGCAGAGAAAGAGGGAGAGAGGGAGAGAGAGAGCTCTGCTTAACAAAGACAGAATATATATCGCTAAGGACCTACCTCTTCCAACCACACCCTACCTACCTTCAGTTACCAATTAATTAATCCCTTTTAGGGGATTAATTCACTGATTGACTTAAGGCTCTCAGAACCCAATTATTTCTCCTCTAAATCTTTTTTTTTTAAAACATTTATTTTTTAGTTGTAGGTGGACAGAATATATTTTATTTTTTTATGTGGTGCTGAGGATTGAACCCAGTGCCTCACGCATGCTAGGCGAGCACGCTACCACTGTGCCATAACCTCAACCCCTCTCCTCTAAATCTTTGTGCATTGTCTCACCCAGGAGCTTTGAGGGGACACCTCATATCTAAACTGTAACAAGTAATATGGGAAAGTTCCATTTATTCACTTAGTAGATTTGGAGTTAAATTTGTCTTTACTTCAGTTGCTTGGTGACCAACCATAGGCATGTCACATGTCTGTGTCTCAGACTCCCCTTAAAGAAATGAAGATAATAATTCCTGCCCAACCTCTCTCTCTGTTATAGATCAAATGCAGAAATAAGTGGCACTGCCCTTTGGAGTAGGAAAGCATTGGAACTATCTTCATGCTCCTGCCAGGTATCGGTACCTGCCCAGTGATTAACATTTATTATCTAATGCAGGCCAAGTAACTGCCTTAGGAACTGGTAACATCACTCCCACTTTCATTGTTTTTATTCCGTGGACAGCAGATGAGGGTCTGAAAGATGAAGTCACTTGTTCTATTTAACAAAGCTATGGAGGAGTAGAGCTGGGATCTGAACCTGGTATGCTGCTTGGTTTTTAAACTTGTCTTTCTTGGACATAAAATGTTTCTTTTCCTTTGCCTCCAAAGCAGGTCTTTGTTTGTCTCTTATGGACCAAGTGGCATGCCTGTCGTTGGATATGTGTTATATCTCTGAAAAAACATCTACAAATAGATTGCAGTTTATTCTGCATTTCACATTTAACATGGCTTGTCAGAATTTTGCTTCATCTCTCACAAATACTAGTTTACAAATTTTAGCTGTGCCAACCCACAATTCTTATTAGGTTCCTTAGCAGGAAATCTTAACATTTTCAGTAGAAATCAGATTGCTGCTTATCTTAAGTTGCAAGACCTCTGTGAATCTTTTCTTTGCATAATACCTATCACCCCTGAAGTTTGCCTCCCACCAGCTGGTCAAATTCATACCCTATATTTGCAAATCCTTTCTATGCTGAGCTGCAACATTAGGAAGAAAAGTTGAAAATCGGGCAAAATAAGGACTGGAGAAATTCAGAATCAATTTAAAACAAGACCCCAGAGAAGCTGCCCAGGGAAGAAGGATCAATTGTTCTGAAGGAATTCAAGAAACAGAAAAAGGACTTCTGGTGGAATTGAGGGGAGATATATTTCAATTCAATAAGAATTTAGAGTATTAGAGAAAAGGCATAGATTTTTTTTTTCTTACTGGAGGAAGAATAGGGAGGATTGGATGACCACTTTGCAGGGGATCTGGATACCAGGAGAAGTCCTTCACTTGAGCCCTATGGTAACCCCAAGTGGTCCATGAGTGGGGTTTCTAGAGGTCTCTAAATTCCTTAAAATTATGTTTATGAATGCAAATGTCAGTTTGTCAGAACAGAGGGTTTAAAGCTTTTCTTAGATTGTCAAAAATCGCCAAGACGAAAGCTCAGATGATAAGTCTACTAAACAGAGATGTCTCATTTGATGTCAATTCTCAAAGGAGTTTCCTACTTTAGAAGGGAAGCTAGATTGCTTGATTTCTGAAGTCTCTCATAATTCTAACATGCTGTTTCCAAATTGAAGGCAGGAAAGACTAAGCAAATAAATCTTTGAGAAATATAGGCAATAATTTAGGATCTGTGTCAAAACAATAGTAAAGAGAAAAATTTTAAATATTCCTTAGTCACTTCCTAGGCCCACTTACAATACATCAAAGTATTTCCTCTCAGGGAGAAGAAGGAAATTAATTCTGCTTCTGGGCATTATCCAAAACATTTTATCACTAAAAATTGGATGTTGAAAAAGCTGGCCAAAGGAACACAACTCCAGCATTGAAGGAGCTCACCAAAATTCACCCCCCAAAAAACAAATAAACAAAACACAAGTCCAAGTTAATATTTCCTTGTAAAGGAGTAGGGACTTTGAAACATATAATCAAAGTATTTATAAAACATAAGCATTAGGGGGCGGTTCCAAGATGGCGGCCTAGACGGACGCTGTGGTCAGTCTCTCCAGAGCCAGAGGTTGAAGTTGTGGAAATACCATC